>CAUYSK010115341.1:0-107914 GCA_963575035.1 Avahi laniger
TTTGATGTCGCGATTTCGTTTTCTCTGGGTGCGTGCCCGGCTGTGGGATTGCTGGGTCACGGCGCTGTTCTAACGTTGATTGTTTGAGGAACCTTCGGACTGCTTTGCGTAACAGCCGAGCTAATTTACGTTTTCGCCAACTCCGTGCAACGCTTTCCTTTCTGCACACCCTTCCAAAAGACTCATAATCACTTCTCTTTTTTTTTTTTTTTTTTTTTGAGACAGAGTCTCACTCTTTTGCCCGGGCTAGAGCGAGTGCCGTGGCGTCAGCCTAGCTCACAGCAACCTCACACTCCTGGGCTCAAGCGATCCTCCTGCCTCAGCCTCCCGAGTAGCTGGGACTACAGGCATGAGCCACCGCGCCCGGCCTGCGTTCAGCCATTCTTGTGTTGTTCTAGAACGTTATGATCCGTGTAAGGCACGTGTCTGTTGGAATTTCTCTGGTGACCACTGAATGCCACTTCCTGTGGGACTTCCCTAATGGCTCCTGGCACATACTGCCCCGCATCCTGGCCTCATGGGGACTTGTTTGCCCTCCCACTGGGGCCCGCTGTGCTCTCCATGGAGGCCATATGAGCTGCATCTTCAAGCCTTCCTCAGTGTTTGAAAATAGCGCATACCCAGAAAATAACATCTTAGGCTTGCATTTTTTTTTTTTTTTGGCCAAAACAACAAAGTTGTTCATTCTGCTAGACTAAAAGCTTCAAGAGGATAAATTGTGACTGTTCACTGTTAAAATTCCACCGCTGGGTGCATCCAGCAGCCCACAGACAGGACTCAATCAATGTTTTTGGATGGCTTTGTAACCATTTCTGATGGGGATGTGACTCATGTCGTTCTTACCTTTTGGCTTTGCACTTCTCCATTCTGTAGATATTTGCAGAGAACCTAGTATCATAACGGTTCGTTTTAATTGGATTAGGGAATGCCTAAGAACTGGTAAGGCACTGTTTCTAGGGTGTCTGTGAGGGTGTTTTGGGGGGAGATTGGCATGCGGGTCAGTGGACGGAGTGGAGAAGGTCCACTCTCAATGTGCCTGGACCCCACCCAATCACCGGGGACTCCCAGGTAGAGCAAAGAGACATAAGAAAGGTGAAATCACTCTCTGTCTCCTGGTGCTAGGACACCCTTCTCTTGCTCTGGGACATCAGAACTCTAGGCTCTTGGGCCTTCGGGCTCTGGGACTTACACCAACAGCTCCCTGGGTTCTCGGGCCTGTGGCCTCAGACTGAGAGTTACACCATCAAACTTCCCTGGTTCTGAAGCCTTTGGACCTGGATGGAGCCACGCTGCTGGCATCCCTAGGTCTCCAGCTTACAGATGGCCTGTTGTGGGACTTCTCTGCCTCCATAATGACATGAGCCAATTCCCCTAATAAATCTTCTCTCATATACCTCTCTCTCTCTATATATATCTTCTGTTGGTTCTTTCTGTAGAAGCCTGACTAATCCGCATATTAACTTCGAGCACTGTTCTAAGTGCTAGAGAGATGAGCAATGGTGAGTGAAATATAGACGCAACTCCTGGCCTCACCAGCCTTGCTGTCCAGGCCCATGACTTTCAAACATTTCAACCAGCACACACATGGCACACAATAATAAAATTCTGCTGTGTATTTAGTACAGATAGCATACTCTGATATTTTCTTTTATTCATTTTTTCTTAAAGAAAAATGGCAGTCACAACCCACTAAATTGATTTTATGACCCTTGACTACTTGGACCACTCCTGCAGTTCGAAAACATCGATTCAGTGCAGAGGTTCAGAATCTCTCCTCCAGCGTGGGTTCCTCAGTCATGTTTTTCAACGCACAAAACAGTATCAATCACAATCACAAAGGAAGCCTATCACATCAAAATACAATTGTAAACATATTTTAATAAACAGATGAGTGATATAGTAATATTTATGCTTCTTTATTCATGCATTAAATCCAGGATTTGGCAGCCAACTCCTACTGGCTACAATGTGGAAGTGGGGATAAGCAGAAATGCTATTTTCAGGACTCTGCAACTGTAATGTGATATGATAATGTCTGTGATTATTATTGGTGACAAAGTCGCAGGTGCTGCTGATGCTATTGTGGCATGTCACCTACATTTGTCATTGAGGGAATGCTAAGTTTCAGAAGTTAATGAAAATGAAGAAGCATTTTCTTCCCCATCCAAATTTATAAAACCTAAACATCTGTGGATCCCAGACAGGAATCCCTGGTCTGGTGGATCCACACCTTATCTCAATAATCTCGAACTTTCTATTGCAGCAGGATCAAAGCCACTATTCTTTTATCTTAACATTGAGATGAGAGATGTGCTAATATTCTACCAACATGGAAGAAGTGGGTAAATTATGTTTGCTTAGCAACTGTCAGAATCAGCCGGTGGGGGCGGGGGGGGTGCCCTCAGCTGTACGAGGTTGATAATTTTCCTGCAATCCGCTCAGTCTTACGGATCAGGGTGAGAAATGTTGATCACATCCCGGGTAGACCTACAACCACCTTTTGTGGGTGCCGGTGGAGCTACTGAGTTGAAAAGCTGGGAAAGGAACAGCAGCTGCAGAGGGGAAAAGGCAGCAAGCCCACTGGGGTGGGGGCAAGCGGGAACCCCAAGGCAGCCCCTCCAGCCCCCAGCCTTGTCGTGCAGTCCGGTTCCTTTCCGGCCGCCGGGCTGTATTCCCTTGCGGGGAAGAGTAGCTTTTAGAGGTGGCTGTGTGGGCGTCTTGGGCATCTCACTCCCTTTGTGATAAGAGATGTGGTGGCCCTCAAGGGACATCCATTCAGGCCGCTAACAGGTTGACATTAAAAGAAGGGGGGAAATACCGTTGGTCTCGCTGGGCCAATTTAGTCTTGTTAAATATGCTGTAAGAACCGCGCGTGGGAGGGAGCGTCTTATCAGCTCCCGACTGATTGCCATTGAAAAGGTGCCGCTTGCTAACATGTTGTGGAGAAAGTCACTTTGAGACTACAGCTGTTGAATAAATAAGAGGTTCCTCGTGTCTTACAGGCCATGCGAGGCGAAATTCCAAAGGAGCTGAAAATTGAGAAAGTGGGGTTGTTGCAGCCTCGTCTGCTTTCTCATGACTTATTGGGGGGTCCTAGGAGGACCCCAAGTCCTTCTTCCATTTTCCACTTGCTTACCCAATGGGAGTGTCACTGTCCGTGGTCTGGCTTGGGCAGGAAACCCGCAGCTTGCACGACTTAGGGTGCGTGCTGGGCAGATTCATGCACCGGCTTGGCCAGCCGGCGTAGCCAGCTCTTCAGCCAAACGCTAATCCGAGTGTTGCTGGGAAGGGATTTCGTAGATGTGGTTAACATCTGCTATCAGTTGACTGTAAGTCAGGGCTATTATTATCCTCGGTAATGGGGCAGGGGGTTCGTCCGATCAGTCGAAGACCTTAAGAGCAAAAACTGAAGTTTCCTGGAGAAGAAGAAATGCTGCCCTGAGATTGATTGCCGCGTGAGCTCTGCCTGGGTTTCCAGCCTAAATTCCACACTTGCCGCCCCCACAATGACATAAGCCAATTTCCTAAAATAGATTTCTTAATATAGATCGGTTCTGTGTCTCTGGAAAACCCTGAGTGATACAGGATGCATTCTTTTGTTTGTTTTAAATACTTTTAAGGCAAGCATCTGGAAGCAAGGCGACGTAAACACAACACCACACACACAGGCACACGCGGACGGTCTGCGGAGTTGGACGAGGAGGGCTCCGGGCCAGTAAGGGGCTGGGGAACATAGGACATTTGTCTTTCTTTTTCTTTTTCATTTTATTTAGGTGCAGAGAGGAGCAGGCTGTTCTCATCGGTCTGGCGAGGCCCTTCCTCACCTCCCGTTCTCACCTCCGTCTTCTGTGCACTGTCACCGCCACCCTGCCACCTGAACCACACCTGCACAGTCCCTGCCGACTTCGTTCCTCTAGTCGACACCATCCAGGTGGCCTTATCTTATGGCCCTTTCTGCCACATTTTCTCTTTCTTGGAACTTCTCCACTCTTGGTTTTCTGTGGTGCCACTCCGAGTTCTCCCTGTGCGTCTCTGCACCTTCTCTCTCTCCCCCTTCTCTCCCTCCACCTGCCACACTGGCGTTGGGGTCCTCTGGGTCTCTCTCACTGAACACATCATTGCTGGGTGATTTCTTCACTCACATGGTTTCAGCCGCCTCCTAAATCTCGATCAGGCCCAAATTCTCATCTCTATCCTACAACTCTCCCTCTGTCTTCAAAATCACCAACCGACAGTCTACTGGACTTCCCTTCCAAAGTCCCCTGTGGAATCTCTGACTAGACATATCCCCAGATGGACCCACCATTCCTGTTCCTGATCTTAGCTGGTGGAACTTCCATCACCCAACTTCAGCCACCCAAGCTAGGATCAGTCTTTTTTTCTTTTCATGCCTCATATTAAGAACAGTATAAATACTTCACTTTACTCAGGTGAATGAAATTGGATTACTCTGAAGCATAATCATTATTCCAAGTGCATGATTTCTGTAACGGGATAATTGGCTGCCGCTGGTCCTAGATAACACCTGAAATAAGTAATATGTGCACCTGTGTTTTTAATCAAAGTAAAAAATAATAACCAGGGACAGTGAGAAGCACAGGAAATGTGTTAGTGGAACTTCTGAAAAGTTTGTGTCACACAGCAGTTGTCTTAGTCCATTTGAGCTGCTGTAATGAAATATCAAAAACTGTGTGGCTTATAAACAGCAGAAATTTACCTTTCACAGTCCTGGAGGCTGAGAAGTCCAAGATCAAGGTACTGGCAGGTTTGGTGTCGGTGAAGACCTGTTTCCTGGCTCATAAATGACAGTCTTGCTGTGTCCTCACATGGCAAAAGGGGTCAGGGAGCTCTCTGAAGTCTCTTACAAGGGCATGAATCCCATTCATGAGTGTGCTGCCTTCGTGATTTAATCACCCACCAAAGACCCCACCTCCTAATACCATCACACTAGGGGTAAGATTTCAACAAACAAATTTTGGGGTGACATGAACATTCAGCCCATAGCAGGATGCATCCTCGTGAGCGAGAGGAACAAGATGTGCTGAGGTGGCTGGAGAAGAAGACCTTGGGGGACTTGAGGCTTTGGTAAGGACATAATCTTTGTCCTAAGTGCAATGGGAAACCAATGGAAGGTTCTAGAGGGGGTTGTGAGATGATCAGACTGAGGCTTTAGAAGATCACTCTGAGCTCCATTGGAGGCAGGTCTAGTGGGGCCAGAGTAGAGTTCATATTCCTTCCTCCGATTCAGTGGGTCTGGGGTGGAGCTTTACGAGTTCCCCACATGATTCTAACATGTTGTCAGGGCGAGACTTCCTGCACTATATTAAAGTGTCCAGAACATGACACGGGGGCCTGTGGTGGCCCTGTGAGAAAGATCCATCCAGCCTCTTCCTCAACAGCCCAACCCAGGAGAACTCACTCCCTACTGGGACGGGCTGGCTCTTCCTCAGGCAGCTCTGACCATAGTAAAAGTCTTGCCTGTTCACGTCCAAATCTTCTCCATGGTTCAGCCCTGCCCTTTGCCCAGGGTAAATATTCTGGTTCTTTTAATAGCCCACACATAAGCTGCATCCAGGGACCTTCATTTCCTTCCTTTTTATCTTTCTTTTCTTTAATATGTAATGCAGTCACTTGGAAGGAGAAAATGCAGAAGGTTCTAAGGAGAAGGGCAAATGACGTCTCATCTGCCAAACCCGCAGCCCCCAATCCTCATTCCAGAGCAAACCATGTTTTCACTTTCTTGTATATCTTTTAAAAGGAATTCTATGCATTTACAAACTCTACACTTTTTTAGACAAAAGTACTATGTACAGTATTCTGCACCTTGCTTTTTAAAAAACCTAATAATAAGTTTTGAAGATTATTCCACATCAGTATATAATGCCCCACCTGATTCTTTGAGAAGCTTCGAGTGTCTGGGTGTACCGTTGTGTATTAAACTAGTCCCCTATGATGGGAAGGATGTAGTTTCCAATCTTCTATTGCTACAAACAAGGCAGTCATCAATTTCTTGCATTGCATATGTTAATACTTCTTTGCACAGGTTATCTGTGCGATAAACTTAGAGCGGTGCATGCTCTCCACCAACAAGACATGAGAGTTACTGCTCTCCCATCACTCTCAGAAGTGCCGGTTTGTAATGTCCTGCTGAAATTTTTGCCCTGAACTGAACTCACTATTCCTGTGACCCAGTGACTTCAGAGAATGTGGGCCACTTCCACTCTTCTCTTCCACGGAAGCTATGCTTCTCATATAAACCTCAACACTGAATCTGCCTTGTGACCACATCCCAGACATCGAGTCATTAAGCTCTGTCCTGAAGTGCAGCTGCTAGAACACTTTTCTCCCATTTGATACCCGGGTTATTGGATTTCTGTACCCAAGTTGCAGAAATTTCCATTTATCTGTGCATGAATTTCCTTTTTCTGCCGTAACAAGTCACCACAAATATGGGGCCTTAAGATAACACAAATTTTTTTATTTTACAATTCTGTTGTTCACTGGGCTAAAATCAAGGTGTTGCAGGGATGTCTTCCTTCTGGGGGCTCTGGGGGAGCATCCGTTCCCTGCTGTTTCCAGCTTCTAGAGGCCGCCTGCATTCCTCGGCTCATGGCCGCTTCTTCCACCTCAAAGCCAACAGCACGGCGTCTTCAAATCTCTCTGACTCTGAGCCCAGCTTCCACCATCACGTCTCCCCCTCTGACTCTCCTATCTCCCCTCATCATCCTTTAAGGACTCCGTGATTACGTTATCCACCTAGATAATGCAGGATAATAGCCCTATCTTAAGCTTTTTATATTATTCGTGTCTGCAAAGTCCCTTTTGCATGTGAGGTAACATAGTCACAGGCTCTGTAAGTAGGACATGGACATCTTTAGGGAGCCATTATTCTGCCAGCTACAATCTTCATTAATCATCATCCCGTTAAGGCTAATTGCTTCAAATAATGTTTGAACATAATAAATAAGCTTTCGGTGAGGGTCTGGGTATCTTCCCTTCTACTGAAGTTTTAAACTGAGTACCCACTAGTTGAGCTGAACATCCCTGGGGCCAGATTGAAGAGTTACAAGAATGAGTGACGTGGGCTTTACTGTTTATAAGGAACACTTACATCCATTATCACGATACAATCCCCGCTATCAGATGACTGACGCTCATGGGGTTTGGGGTCTGGCCGAAGTCCCATGGTGGGTCAGTGCCAGCGAGGTTCTTCCAGCTCGGAAGCTCTCACTCTTCCTGCTACACCAGCTGCGTGAAAGTCATGCCACCAGCCTGCAGAGAGTCCCCAGTAAAACTCCTGAGAACTCTTTTCTTTTACGGATCTCTCGAAGCTACTAATCTGGGTTGGAGAAAGGGCTCACCTTTCTCAGCTGATAGAACTTGTTTTTATGCCTTAAACACCCAGAACTCGTCACAGCCTCATCGGCCTCGCTGGGCAGGCCTGGGACAGCCCCGGGGGGATGTAGACCCAGGGAGACTGGGGCCACGACCAAGGCTGCAGAGTTAGTAACCAGAGACTCAATTCCATGGGGCTTCTCTCACTGAGCCACACTGTTTCTTCCAGAGATGCCACCTAGAAGGGCTAGAAACTCTGGAAATTCTAAGCAGTGCCCTCGCTCCAGAGAAACTGGAGAGCTTGGGGAGGAAGTGGGGAGCTTGCATGGATACGGTGTCGACTGTGTGTCAGCACTTTCCGGGAAGCTCATGTCATCCTTCTACATGTGAGTTTAGCTACCATCATGACCATTTTGCTGATGGCGGTTCTAACAGGTTAAGGTCACAAAGATGGCAAGCCGTGGACTCCATTCTAGGTCATTCCAATTCCAAAGCCCATGACTTTTCCACTCGTCCATGCTAGAGTTGCTACTAAGCATGAGTCCAGGTAAAAAACAAAATAAAACAAAACTAGCACCTGCTGTGTGATAGTACAGAGCTAGGAGCCCGTGATCACTCTGGTTAGGTTTGCGGCAGATTGGATTAAAGTGCACGCAGCTGGCGAGAGAGGCAGGGAGGTAAACCATCCTCCGGCTGATGTCCAGTGACCTGTGGCCCTGCGAGTAGCCACCAACACTCTTCTCCCAGCAAGAGGACGGAGGGGAGGTGCAGCAGAAAGTCACCAGGAATGGGGGAGAAATGATAGTGCCAATTACCAGGTAAAGTCACCAAACAAATAACTAGCTAGAGGCTTGTCCAGAAATGTTCTCGGGGCTTGCTTTGATCATCATTTGTCTGAGTTGTGCTTCATTTCAGTCTTCCCTTCAATTTAGATCCCATCTGTTGCCCTGTTTGCCTGAGCCCACAGCTAGACGCAGGCATGCAATTACCCAGCTCCCACGCATTTTCTTGTTCTCATTCTCTTTGGGTTTAATTTCCCTGAGAGGCTCTGCCTTGAGCTTGCTTTAAAACCTGCAATTATGAGGAGACACCTAATGAGACTAGGAGCAAACTTCTGCACCGCACAGCTATTTTTTTTAATGGGATAAACAGAGGAAAATGTCAAACAGAGGGATCTCCACATTGCTCCAGTGCATGAAAGGGTACCCAGTGTTCCAAATGAACAGGCCGCACTCAGCACATGTCTGGTGGGTTGTTATTCCTGGGGTCCTTGGGCTGTCTGACCTTGTCTGAGATGTGTGGCTGGATCTCACCTGGCTGGGGACCCACTGGCCACTGCTCCCAAGCCTGGAATGCCTTCAGGGCATGGTCCACAGAACAGTGGCCCTGGAAAGGTCACCAAATGTGGAGGCAGAGCTCTGACCTCAGCCACTACATGGTGGCATTTCCAGGAGAGGTTTGTTTTCCTCCCCAAGTGCATTACGGAGTAATGACTTGGATTGTGGAAATTGCAAACAGCATGTGTCATAATGAATATTTTGACTTGGAACACAGCATTCTCAGGGACTCCTAATGTCTGCAGAAACTCACAGGTTGACAGAAAAAATCGATCATGAAAGTTCCATTCACATAGTGTAGCTATTCATGGGAATTCAATTAAAGAAGCATTTATTTGGTGCCTGCTGAGTATCTAGCACTGTGCTGGGTGCTTAGGATACAGGGACGATGCAGTGAAGAATCAGTGTGTAAGTGTGTGAGTAAATGCGGGTGCCTCGGTGCAGGTCTGTGCAGTAGCAGCAGACCAGGACGCAGGAACCAGCCTTTCCAAGATGAATTGACAAACCCCAGTCCAGCGGTTTGTTGCTGATCAGTCTCCCTGAATTAATTACCGATCCCTAGGGCTTACTCTCTTCCTAGGCTGAAGCAAATCCCCAAGAGTGTAATGCTCTAACCCAGTAACTGAGCTCCCTTACTTCTGGGAAGCCAAACCCTAAACGTTGATGACATGAGGGGAGGAGGGCAGAAGAGGAAAAAGAATGAATCAATATAGCTTTTCCCCTTGGGGCCGCCTTGGGACCTGCCATCTCCCACAGCCACCGAAGGGGAGGATGAGGGGTGAGGGTCCCACCCACGTGCTCCTGCTATAGACACGTGGCACGTAAGAGGTTAAAGACTATTGCTCTAAAGGAAGACTAGTGAGCACAGGTGAATTTCATTTTATTGGGAGAATGTCAGGCAGTGTGGAAAGGTGAAGAATTTTAATAATGTGGAGAAGGTAATTCTACATATTTGTCAAGATTTTCAGGAGCTGGAAGGGATCTTAGAGGCAAATAGCTTTACTTGTTAAATCAGCTGTATTCAGCCATAATTTGTATATAATAAAATGCACTCATTTTAAGTGTGAAATTCTATGAGCTCTGACAAATGTATGTATTTGTGTAGCCACTAGCATAATTAAAGTACACAATATTTTGTCACCCTCAAAAGGTGGCTGGCACGTGTGCTCTCTTTACAATCTTCACCACCCCACTGATCCACTTTTTGTTACTACAGGTTAGTTTTGTTTTTTAAAAACCATTTCATATAAATAGAATAAAACAGAATATCCCAAATCGTTTATTCCTATTGGTTCATGTTTGGGTTGTTTCCCGTTTGGGGTTATTACAAATAAAGCTGCTGTGAACATTCACGTACAGTTCCTTCTGCAGATATGTTTTTATTCCTCCTGGGAAAAACCTAGCAGTGGAACTGCTGGGACATACAGTCGGTGTGTGTTTACCTTTATAAGGAACTGCCAACGTGTTCCCCAAAACGATTGCACCATTTTGCATTCCCAGCGCCGTGTGGGAGTGTCAGTTGCTCTATACCCTTCCCAATAGGTGGTGTTGCTGATCTTTAATTTTAGCCATTCCAATGGGTATGTAGCAGCATCTCACTTTGGCTTTAATTTGCACTTTCCTGATGGCTAAGAATGCTGAGAACTCCTCATGTGATTCTTGGCCATTGCATGTCTCCCTTTGGAAGTTTCTGTCTAAATCTTTTGCCCATTTTTATTGGGTTATTTGTCTTATATATTCTGGATACAATTCTTTTGCCAGATCCATGTATTGCAAATATTTTTCCCATTCTGTAGCTTGTCTTTTCATTTTCTCAATGTTTTAAGAACGTAAGTTTTTAATTTTGATGAGGTCTGTTTCATCATTTTTTTAAATTTCATGGTTATGCTTTTTGCATTTTGTCAAAGACATCTTTGTGTGACCCAAAGTTGCAAAGATTTTCTCCTCTGATTTCCTCTGGAAGTTTTCTATTTTCAGTGTCTACATTTGGGTTAAGAGACATTTCAAGTTAAGCTTAGGGCACGGGGTGAGGTACGTGCCAAGGTCTATTTATTTATTTTTGTACGTGGACATTCAGATGTTCCAGCTCCACTTGACGAAAGACTCCCCTCCCCCCATTGAATTGTCTCAGCACCTTTGTGCAATCGATTGACCATATATGTGTCAGTCTGTTGCTGGACTCTATTCTATTGATTTCTGTGTCTAATCTTACACCAAAGTTTCATTTTTTAAAGCTGAGAAAACTGTGGCTGGGAGAGTGAAGAGCCCGTACCAGGCCAAACCCAGTACGTAAGAAGCCAGGATGGAATGTGACTGTGTAAATATCCATCCTAAACCCCTGTTGGAAGTCAGCAAAGAGGGACATACCAACCAGTCATGTGGATAGTGGTGCTAGGGGCGACGCTTTGCCCTTGGGGCCGTGCCAAAGGGAGAGGCCAGTGGGAGTGGGCGGGAGGGAGGGAGGGAGCCAGATCTTCATGCAGCAGCCTGGTGCTCTTGCACGAGTTGCTCCACCCCTGGAGGTTCCTCAACTGAAAAATGGGGACAAGAATAATGCCCACCTCATGGGAGCATCGAGAGATCAAGTGAGATGATGCTTCTCAAGTATTTAGTGCGGCATCTGGGACGCAGTGGCTGCTTGAGCCCTTACTCCGCATAAGGGTCTTCCCTTACGGGGACTCCTTCCCCCATCCCCTCCTACTGTGTTTCTGAGCCCTGAGCAGCTAATGGGTCATCAAGCCAGGCCCAAGGAACCAGGCCCAAAGTGGTGAAAGTTGCAGGGTGTTTGAGAGGGTGGGGGACCTGCCTCCTACTGAGCAGGTGTGTTTGGGAAGGAGCTGGGTTTGGGCAAGTTAAGAGACGGCCCCAAAGACACCTACCACTGAGGAGGCTGTGTGAGGCCAGAAGTCTCTGGGGCAGTGGACATGGGAGGGAAAAGGGGGTACAATATTGAAAGGAAGGAAAAGAAATAGAAACTTTGGTGCCACTGTGACATTATGGAAAACCGACATTTCTGACAATTAACTTGTGCGTGACAACGTGTTCACACCAGGTCATCGAAAGCAGGCATGAGGTTTTATGACGGGGCTTTATTGGACGGAATCACAATATATACTTTTTCCCCTGTATTAACCATCAATTCTATCGTAAAAATATATTACAACATTTGATATGTATTCACGAAACACAAGCCATTGTAAACAGAGCAGGCAGCATTGGCCTTGGATTCAAAACTCGTGAGTCCCATTTCAACAGAAAGCAGCTTCTGGCAAGTGAATGACACGGAAGGTAGTATTGCCACATGGGAGGCTGCAGGAAATAGTTTCGAAAATAAAGGGAGCCATTCTTCTGTTTAATAAATTAAGAGAAAGGAAAGTTGAAGAAGTTAAAGCTACAGCGTCAACAAACATGAGAGGACGCTAAACTTTGCTTCATTTTTTATGCTCAGCCTGCAGCCGTTTGTGTTCACGCACATTCACCCATGTTCATACTCTCACGGGCACACACGTCTATGGGCACATTCGCTCCAACACAAACACGCAGATGTCCCACCCATTTTCCTGTGAGGCTGACATTAAGGGCTTGCAACATTGTACAGAAGCCAATCCTTTGCAGATCACTTTGTCCCCAGAAATGAAATACCTTTTATGTTTTTAAATCCTCTTTTCCAGTGGTGCACTTGAAGTGTGCAAATATGAAGTGCATTTCCGTATGGACTGCTGAACCAGCTGGCATGTACCTGAGTTTCCTTAATGGGGACGACCTTCTGTCACCCACTGGCCACTCTCTGGATGACTCAAGCCAGGATGGCGTGAGTTCCCCCACCTCACACCATCATTTTAAAATCTAAAAAAAATTGTTAAAACTATGAAAATTCAAGAAATGCAAAGAATTGGACTTCGGCATTCTCATTACTTGGAGCCTCCTGGAGCTCCGAGGGCTGCGTTTAGCCACTAACGGGAAGTGACAGTTCTCCTGTTGGAACCTGGGCAGGGTGAAGCCTCTGTGTGGGGGGACGGACGTGCTCCGTGACAGAGCGCGGATGGGTGTGGCTGAACGTGTCTACTGGCATCCGCTGTGCATGACACCCCGACAGAGGGGTAGATGTATGTCCTCCTGGGAGCTGCCTCACCCAGATGAATACTGCACATCCCCACGGCAAGGATGGGAATTCCTTCTCCCAGAGGAGCCTAAGAAAATGCAGACTGGCCTATTCCAGTGTCTAGAAAAAACACCCCAGGTGGCAATGAGGGAGGCAAGGCACCTTTTTGATTTTCCACTGGACTTCCAAGGCTGTCTGTGATCCAGAGTCAACCAAGTTTCCCCAGGTAAATCCTGCTGGGGTTGGCAGGACACCAGGCTCCATAGATGTCCCTACCCTCCCAAAGAGGCTGCGTTCACATGTTTGTTGTAAAACAGGATTGTTGAGGTTTGGAACAATTTCAGTTTGCAAGAGAACTTGGCATTCAAGGTCCTCAGAGCAGGGAGTTTGGTTACTGTTAATAATTCAAGCAAAGATTTGGTACTAAATGAGTTGAATGCAAGGCAGTGGCAGGCTGAGCCTTCGGGTGCCGGGTGTTCCATACTTTAGCCAAGGCAGGAGCAGTCACCACAACCTTGTCCTTAGGAAACTGACCATCTCGGGTCACCCAATGAATTGAGTGTCATTCTGATGGCATCCGATGCTCCCCATTCCCTGAGGATGGTCTGGGGTACAGCTGAGACCTGGGCCTTGACAATGATATCTGACTTTTGCAATTCAAAGTGGACTTTCTGTCTCCAAATACAGGTTTCAGGCTCTTTGAAACCGTCGCATCGTGGACTTTTGGTTATATTGAACACGTGCAACAGTTCTTCCGAGCCAGGGAGTAAGTACAACACTGACCACAACAGAGTCACGGGCATGCGTGAGAGGACGCAGGAAATGCCGCGCGCTGGTGTTCCTAAGAGCACACGCACACCCTAGCAGGCACACGTAGTCTCTGAGTCCAAAATCTAAATTACTTTAAAATTTCTTAAATATGGGTATACATGATAAGCTATAGCACTGCTAAGATTGATTAGATTCTGAAGAGCCGACCTTTAAATGCTAGATACATATTTACATGACACATTGTACCGGCGAACCGCGGGAATGAGGGGAGGGGGGTTGAATTGCTAAGCAGCGCAAGGACAGCTTCTGCCAACTCGGTATTTCCGCTGTGTGGATTCTTCCACTCATCCCTGGGGGGTGTGGCAGTGCCCACCAGGCTCCTGCATTGATATTAAACGTGCAACACTCCCCCGCTGAAGACACACGTTTGTTCCCCTCAGGATATTGTCAGAGGATGTGCCATGGCTGAATGTGGTTGGTTTTTCCGGAATGAATTAAGCTCCCTCCCCACCTCACTGTATAATGCAGATGATCCACAAAATGGATGCGATTTATTTCCTGCCTCCCTCCCTCCTCTCTTCCTTCCCTTTTTCTGTCTCTTCTTTATTTTCTCCTTCTTTCTTTTCTTTCTTCCCACTCTTTTTTTGGCAGCTAAACACGTACAGACTTTCCCCACATCTTTTCTTTCCAAAACAGATCCAACTTTGATACTCCCAACTTCAAGACTTCGGTCATCTCCCTCTGGCCACAGATCACCTTCAACCTGTCTCAGGAGACACGGGACCTCCCTCTTAGCGCTCGCCTGACACCATCCCTGGGCCCAGCTGAGTTCTGCCCACCCAGACCCCTCAGCACGCAGGTTCCACCTCCTCTGTGTCATGCCACATGCTCTGCCCTACTCTAAGTTCTGACCCAAATGTCAGCACCTCTGTGGAGCCTTCCAGAACTCTCCTTCCAGCCAAGCTCTCCAGCCCTCCGCCTTCACCCCCACGGCACTGAGCACCCACCTCTGAGGCACCCTGACCCCCACCCCGTAGGGCAATGACGTGTCTCCCCTGAGCCTGACACAGCACAGGGCCAGCACCGAGCGGGTGCTTGGTAAATGTTTGTGGAGTGACAGAGGAGTCCTTTCACAGCTCCGGGTCAGGGCCCACAGCTGCCAAGTGTGCACTTCTGGGTGCCCTGGTGGGTCGCTGCTCTGGGGCAGGCTGGGCGAAGCCACCATGTGTCCTTGCCACCTCCCCCCACCCCCACGCAGACTCCCTGGGAGGCTGGACAGCTGCGTTCCTCGGAACCCCTGACTCCTCCCTGCTAGTTTGTTGAACCCCAAGGAGGCAAGAGGAGGCCTGTGACTTCCTGGCTGCGTCTGAGTTGAGGCAGGAGCAAGCCTGAGGTTCCTGCCACCTTCCTTTGACCAGTCCAGGACTTTGGCCACCAGCAGAGCAAAGGCAGCCTAGGGTCAGACTAACCTTTGGGGGCTAATAGGCTGCTTGGTTTTGAGAGAAAGTGGGAGTCAACTGGGAAAGTGGGGACCTTACAGATCACACTGCTCTCAGCTGCGCTCTCCCCTGACCCCGTGGGAGCCAAGCTCCATTTGGCCTCTCCCCTCATCCGCTCAGCCCAGGGTCCCAGAGACAAAACCAGGGTCCTCCCTGTAAGTCCTCCCGGCTGCCGGGTGCTAAGAGGTTCGTCTCGGTGCTAGGGGGATGCCGTGTCCTCCAGATGCTCATGGAGGCTGATGGCCCAGAGTCTCGGGAAAACCCAGGTAGACAATGGGCCCCCACACACCTAAAGCCTTTGCTCAGAGGGCCTTCCTGGAAGGGGCTATGAGTGATGCTTCCTGGGCGCACAGGCTGCTGCTAAGCTTCTTCCCCTGGAAACACACAGAGAGAGAGAGAAGTCCAGAGAACTCCTTCCCAACCACATGACGGGGGGGTCCCAAGGCCCAGCTGGTGGCCTGGGTGTTAGCCCCGGCGCTGAGAAGGTGGGGTCATTGCTGACGGCAGAAGGACATCCGCTGAGCCCAGAACTGGCCAGAGTCGGTGAAAGTGGAGACTTTTCCCCTTGTTACCAGCTGCCCTTCTTGAGACCACTGTCCTGTTTGCATCTACTCGGGACCTACAAATCTTCCCAGACGCGTAAAATGGAGATGATAATGGTGTCTACATCAAAAGATTATTATAAAGATTAATGGAAACATGACCCCAGCAGACTTCAGACACTAGCTTGGGGTCAGTCCTTACTCTGTACACACCAGCTGTTCGGATCATTGTCATTAACATCAGCTGTTCCTGGGGTACCCGCAAGGCTTAGCCACACTGGATGGGACCAACAAGAGACCCACACCCAGAGGCTGGCATCCCAAACTGTCTCTCCCCAGCCCTGTCTCAGCCTGGCTCAGCTCGCCGTGTATGAGGCTGGGTGGGAAGAGGGTGGGACAAGCTCTGGGCAGTGGCAGAGGTGTCAGATGTCATCCCCTCCCACCGCCAGGCTGCGCCAGCAGAGTCTGATCCAAGACCCAAACAAGCATCCCTCGGGGCCTCTCTGAACACCTTGGCTCTTTTCCTCTCACAGCGCTTCCTGGCCATCCTCTGCGGACACCCGCAAATGCATCTCATGCTGACAACTTGGGAGCCCCACAGAGAGGAATGAGGCTGCTTTGCAAATGCCTTGGGAGGTGAGGGTGGGCAGCTTCTGCTGTCCGGCCAGAGCCTTGTGAAGATGGGCTTTTAGAATTTCATGGAGAGATCAGTTTTTTTCCCTCTGAGAACAAAATCCTCTAGCCCTTGAATAAAGCTGGAGACTGAACTATTTGGAGAATTAGGGAAAGATACAAGACAATTGAAACTTACATATTTAGAAACACTCAGCTTTCTATAGAGTTTATCCAAGCATCTAAGGTCATTTTTCCTTAGGGAGTAGGCACCTAAGGACTTGGTGAAAATTCAGAGACCCGGGTGCTGCCTAGACCTGCTCGAATGGATCTCTGAGGAGAGGGTACCAGAATCTGTATTTTAAACAACCTACCTTCGTGACTCTTGTGGATAGCAAAGTTTAAGAGCTGATGGCTCCATTCCAGGACCTCTTCTTCCCCACAGCACTCACGGTTTAAAGGGTATGAGCTGATCCGAGGGATTTCTGGCACCTGATAAAACATCCCCATTAAAATCAGGCAAATCAGTTCATGCTGTGTTCGGGTTAAATCCTAACAATGCAGCCTTCGGTTCCTCCATGTGGAGGTCTTATCTGCCTGCATCCAAGCATGTGGAAGGTCACAACCAGCACAAGAACCTGGCCCATTCTTTCCATCTTCTCTCAGAAAGAAAGGCACCATGAAAAAGAAAATTAATTTCACAAACACGAGGAGAGAGGTTTATTGCTCATGGTGGCGGGAGACTGAGCAGGGTCCTAGAAGAAAGTACAGTTGGTCTGCGATGACTCAAGACGTCCCCTCCTCCCCCAGCCTGATTTCTAAGTCAACACCGGCTGGCTGTTGGTGAGCATCTCTGAGAGGTGAGCTGGCCGTGAGACGCACAACCCCCCGGCATAGCACGCATGCACGTGGACTGTCCCTTCGGGAGTCCCGGGCTCTATAGTCCCCTCTTTCAGGAAGGGGCCTGAGGGCAAGCTAGAGTAGTTTTGCAGGATGATTAAAAAGGCCAATTCTGAGTGTGTAGGACTAGGAACCGAGCCCCATCTGTGGATTCAGGAATCTGAGAGCCTTCCCTTTACGAGTTTTATTTTCAAGCTTCTTGAATTTTTTCACCAAGTCCAACCATTCAGAGTTTGGGCCAGGCCCTTGGACTTTGATGCCAAAAATCTTAGTGTTTCTATGTGCTATACCTGAGAAAACAATGTTACATTTGATAAATTACCAAAATGAGGTAGATAATTCAATTGGGAATAATAAAGCTGGGGGCAAATTTTATAGCCTCAATATAGATGAGTATAAACATTTATCTAAAGGTAATTATAGCGGAGTGAGAGCTGTTCATTGCTGACTGCTAATGCCGTCGTTTTCGTTTCACTTCCCCTTGGGTTTTAATGCCTGTGTCCAAATAATAATGAAAAACTTAATCAATGAACGTATCTGGAGTTTCTGCCTGCATGACCCCAATACGACTGGTTTTATTGGTTGGTTTTTAAACAGTTTTAGAGGTATAGTGAAAACGATGAAATGCATCTTTTCAAGATACGTGCTGCTGTGGGTGACAGATCTTGCTTCTTAGCCAAAGAAGTCGGAATAGAGATCTAGTTGCTACAGGGAACATGACATGTGGCCTATACAGCACAGAGCAAACACGGACGGGATCTGCCCGAGTCATTCCTCCAAATTGACATTGGTGAAAATATATATTGCTGCTTGAATTTGACTATCCACTGACCTCATCTCCGGGGTCACTGCTCCTCTGTGTCCAACTTTAAAAGTGTTTGTGTAAAAAGGGAGGTATCTTGTCAGATTCGACTGTGCATACCGTCTTGGCTCCCTGCTTGTTTCAATCTCAGTGGGACACTGTGGGTGAACAGCTGCTCGTCACTGGGACGGTTATGTCAAAGCTCATGTCTGTCGTGGTTCAAACTTGAGTGGCCAAACAGGCTCTGAACCAGAGCAATTTTGTTTCAGTAACGCACAAAGTCATGTCTGGCAGTGCCGCGCTGATAGGTGTTTAACAACCAGCTCTCAGGGGGGAAAAGGCCTGATTTGTAGCAGCTGCTGATCTTCATGGTATGAAAGCTCCCGCCATGGCTGATTTCAGGCTACCAGTGTTGCGTCCCTGATTATGGAATTGGGGACAGGTGTGCCCCATTGGCTTCCCCGAGCAGGTGTGAGCACACACCTCTGACAGCAACTCGAAGATGTCAAAGCCTCTTTGGAAGCTACACCTGTCTCCATTCTAGCTTTCATGGAAACTTTGAAACTAGGCGAGGGCAGCCCAGGCTGAGTGGTTTTCTAAATGAGGAGCTAAGAGTTAGTAAGATGACATCTTATCTTTCCAAATACACATGCACACACTTCTCTGCCTTTAAATACAGGGCTTCCTGGCAGAAAAAACCAATAGTCTCTCTCTGGTCACTCCCCGTTGAACCGGGTCACCCCATCACACTCCAGACATTAGGAGCCGGAAGGCGAGCGTGAGCCACCGGCCTCCGCTGCTCCCGCCTTTCCACCCTGCAGGACCACTTCCAGCGGAGGATCGAGAAACAACTGCTCTTAGCCCTCAAGAGTTAATCTGAGATGGTAAACAAAGACGGCGTGGGCAGAAAGCGAGGTCCACTCACCCTGGTTTTTATTAAATCAAGACAGGGCTGCTAATGGATTGGGATGTGTGTCATAGCTGTGGTACTCTATGAAAATGTCACTCGTCATTAGCACAGGGCACTCTCTTGAAAACCTTGGACAGCCTCTACTTTCTGTTGACAGACTACAGAAACTAGGATAGGAAGCCACCAAAATAAAGGAACCCAGTGCCTTGACACAGAGGCTAAGTCCCTGCTCAGGCCGGTTCTTGCCCGTCCATCTCACGGGACGTGCTGGACAAGTGCATGAGACAAAGCAAGAGGCTTCCTGCAGAGACAGGTCACAGAAGGGGGAGGGGAGACCAGCCAGCCACCTTCCTCCTGCTCTTACTGAATTCCAACAGTCAGGGCATGTGATTTAGACAGTGACTTCCCGGTCAGACTTCAAAGAACCGAATATGTATATTCCCTGCCTAATTCAACCATTTTCATGCCAAGATTGTCTACACACAAACATTAGCTTTTCCGGGGGACAGGAGGGACAAAAGTTGAATCTAAGTTACCATTTCTAAGACAACTGGTCAGCAGCAATTGAGTAGCCACGAGCTGTTAAACATTGTTCCCTTGGGCACAGAGCCCAAGAGTCCCAGCTGAGCACACTTTAGTTAGTACCAGCTGAATGATATTTGGATTAAAGCAGCCACCACTACCCTGTGGAGAAGAGGTGCCACGTCAGATCTGGGGCCAAATGGCCACTGCCAGTCTCACTTTCAGCACGACTGCAATGTCCCCCTGGAGGCCACCGCTTTTCTTCAGCATGGAGCCCAATGTCCAGTGATCGGCAAACAGGTGGACACCATGCTTCCCCACCTGCCACCAGCTCTCTGCGTCCTTGATAGTGGCAGGATGCAGGGCCATCCCCTGGGGAGCCTCAGGCAAGTCAGCTCAAATGAGCTTCTAGAAAGGCCAGAGCAGGGCCACAGTCATCCTTTGGTGACAAATAGGGACAGTCCAACATCTGCCCTTGAGGAACCAGGAAGCAGAAGCTCCAGAGCCCGGAAGTCAGGGAACCAGAGCCACCGGGCTTGCCCCGAAGCTGGTGGCTGGTGGCGTCCGCCCGGGGGCCCCACGCCCGCCCTCCCCTCTTCTCACCGCCGCCTCACGAGCCGTGCAGCAGGAGTGCGGGCCTCACTCCGAGACGGGCAGCATGTTCTGGCTTTGAGGGTCGCCCGTGAGTCCTGAGGAGTGGATGGCGCGTCTGTTGAGGACCCTGTTCAGAATCTCCTTGCAGCTTTTGCGGTACTGGTGTCGCAGGAGGGAGTACACGAAGGGGTCGGACGCCGCCTTGCTGTAGGCCAAGCACTTGGACAGCACGCCCCAGTGGGAGCCGATGGGCGCCGCGGAGAAGAGCTCCACCAGCCTGCGGAGAGACGGGGACGCCGTTACTGCGGGCACAGCCAGCACCGCGTGGGGCGCGCCAGGACTCCAGTGTGCGCCCTGTGGGCTACCGTTTCCTGTCTCCTCCAGTAACGATGACAGCGGTAACTATTTATGCCAATATCGATGACGACGGTGAACATTCGTCAGGCACTTATCTGTGCTAACTAAACCCTTTCTACGTGTGATCTCATTGAGCGCTGGGAGATGTGATCATCTCCGTTTTATTAATCCATGTGAACAGACAGATGTCCCAGGAGGTTAAATAATTTGCCCAAGGTCATACGGCCAGTAAATTGTAAAGGCAGGATTTGAACCCTGGTCTGTCTGACGCTGAAACCCAAGCTTAACTGGGCTGGCAGCTAATGGCTATTCTGGCTTCGGGCTCCAACTCTGCTACTGACCTGCCGTGTGACGCTGGGCAAGTCTTTTTGCACCTTGGACCTGTGTGTCTTATATGAAAAGCAAGAAGGTGGGATAAGATAATCTTGAAGATCTTGTCAACTGGAAGAGTCTGGTCCCATTCTGTCTTTCAAATCCTGGCTCTGCCTTCCTAGGGAGGTGGCATGGGAGAAAGGGCTGAGTGATTTTGAAAATATTCTGCAAAGCTCCACGTGTGTCTTGTGTCAGGAAAGAATCTGCAGGCAAGGAAGGCCTCTCCCTGGGTTTGGGATCCTGGTGGTCTTTGACAATAGCCGCGGTCAGAGAACCCTAAGGGACCCCCATTCCTGCGGGGAGGGGCAAGGGAAGACACACCCCCGAGTCTAAGGGGCACGGTTCTCCGAGTCCTGCTACCCTGGAACAACACCATTTGAGGGTGCTAATGCCAGGCCGTGAGGTCGGGAAAAGCCTCCACTGTGTCAGTGGAATCCTCTCCTCCCTCCACCAAATCAAGCCACTTATGCTCCTCTCTCAAGTGTGCCCAGCAGCCTTGGCCATATTTGGACATTAGCCAGCAAGCATATAAGGTAGAAAAGACCCACAGAGCAGGGAGGGAGCTCGGAGATCACAAATCACCCCCTCCCCACCCACTGTCATATGAGGAAATTGAGGCCCAGAGAGGGGAAGGGGCTGCCCAACATCACATAGCAAGTCAGAGGTCATGCCAGGTGCAGCATCTGTACCCTACTCCGACTGGGGGGTCTGGGACCTGTCTTCTACCCGGGGTATCTGCAGAGGGAAGGCAGTGGTGGCTCTCAGCTTGGTGGGCTGCCCAGGTGAGGACCTCGGTATAGAAAGAACTGAGAACTGGAACTGTGTGCTGCCAACATCTGCTTGTTTTTCTGGAGCCTTCTTTGGGGGGAGCTTGTGAGGACAGGCTGCAGAGCCAGCAAAGGAGAAAGCTGAGATGTGGTCCTCCACTGACATGCCTCTGTCTGGAACAGACCCTCGCGAGTCCACTCGAGGCTCCTCCATTCGGCTTCCCATGTTCGGCACCACTGCCGGCCCCTGCCCTCTGACCCCGCGGGGGACTGTGGCTGTGTTTCCCCTCATGTCTTCGGGAGCCCCACTAGGGACAGAGCTGTTAGCATTTAGGAAATCTGTACTTTTAAGAAAACTATTTTGAGATGTGATGAATAAATATAAAAGGACAAAACCCCTGAATTTAGAATTCACACCTAATAATAAGAATGAAATAGCTGAATGCCAACACATTGTTCCTAAGCAGTGCCAACTTGCTTTTCCAAAAGCTTTTCTTTTGTACATTGCTAAATTCAGTCGGCGTTTTTGGCTCTCCCAAAAGGATTTATTAAAAGAGCCAAATAGCATCAGACCATCCAGCAAGATCAAAATTATTATTTGCAGGTTATGTAGATTTTATGGAATGAAATTACTCAGAGCAACTTAAAATTTCACCATTTAGATAATGAAGAGGTAAAATCCATTGTGTTTGCATCTCAGAGATTTTATGTAAAGTCTGAACTCTACCTGCTCAGTAATAATGATTCACAGTTGAGTGTCTCCTTTGGGCCAAGCACTTGTGTGTACGCTCTCTAATCTCACAATCATCCTGCAAAATGGGCACCGCTATTCCCATTTTACAGATGAGGAGATTGAGGCTTGGAGAGGTTCAGCAGCAAGCCCAGGCCTCTGACATGGAAACCCAGCTCCATCTAACTGCAGTCCAAGTCCTGGCTAGTGGCCGTGCTGGGATTGGATGTCTCAGATAGGAGGAGATGAGCCCTGGGGTTCCTTCCGGCTCCAAGAACCCCTGTTCCATGAGGTCATTATATGCGACCTAGAACTTTTGTCACTTGCCCCTCCCCACAGTGCACATGACAACTTTTGCTTGAAAAGCCAGTGTCTGGCCTTTGTCAGAGTCTCCAAGCAAAGAGATGCTTTGGGCGAGTCCAGGCCTGGACACTGCTCCCCCGGCCACCAACCAGGAGGAGGCTGGGTGCCCCTTCCATGCTCAGATGCGCCTGGCTGAGCCACCTGCTGCTTCCCTGTGCACAGGGATACCCCTGTGCCAGCTGGGGCTGGCTTTGCTCCATCCTAGCTGTGGCCGAGCCAACTCCCCATTCGTCTGAGTGTCCGAGAAGAAGAGTGACAAGAAGGCATTGTCACAACTGCTCCTTTCAAACCCCAGATCTGGGCAGGCGTTCGGATGACCACGAGGACCCTTCCAGATGGCCTTTGGGACAGGGAGTGCCTCAGCCCGTCCTCTAACGCCAGGTCTAGCTCTGCTCACGCTTTCTAAAGCCATCTCTGCCAAGAAAGGGGCATTACGGTTCCGACCAGCCACACATCACCTGTGGGCAGAGTCGCTGTGTGCTACAAGCGGCCCGCCTGCCTGTCCTGCTCTCTTCTCCTCCACGTGGCTGGTTTACTTGAGTCCCCACCCCCCGCCCCTCCCCCGGCAGTCCCAAGACGTGGACAGAGAGGGCTCCTCGTGGAGCTGAAGCCTCCAGTGTGAGCCCCCTGTCGAGGGCATTTGGGTCCAGGTGTCACTAGAGCAGGACTTGGTTTCCTTTTGCCGTGGCCCCTGTTATGGGTTGAATCGTGTCTCCCCCCAAATTCACATGTTGAAGCCCTCACCCCCAGTACCTCGGAATGTGATCTGATTTAGAAATAAGGTTGTTGCAAATATAATTAATATAAAGTCATCATGGAGTAGGGTGGGCCCCAATCCCACATGATTGGTGTCCCCATAAAAGGGGGACGTTTGGACGCGGACATACACAGGGTCAAGTGTGAGATGGAGGCAGAGGGAGTGTGACGCACACCGGCGGACGCCAAAGAGTGCCACCGAGACCAGGAACTCGGGAAAAGGCACCACACGATCCCCCTCCAGCCCTCAGAAGGAAGCGACACCCTGATCGTGGACTTGTGGCCCCTAGACCTGCGAGAGACGACCTTTCTGTAGCCTAAGCCACTGAGTCGCTCCGTGTGTGGTACTTTGTCCCAGCAGCCAGAGCCAATTATAATGTCCCCTGAAGGGCCCTGCGGGGATGCAGGAGTGGTTGTCAGGTTGCTCGCTTGCTCGGGATGCCTGATCCCACCAGCATCAAATGCACCAAGCCCCCACCCATTCCTGGGGCCTGTGTCGACCGAGGACCACCTGGAGGTTCGCCAAAGCATTAGCCACCCCAGGAGCAGGGCACCGCTCCGTCCCCACTCTCCAAGAAGCAGAGCCTGTGCCCACCTGTCCCCACAAGCATTGATCCCTGCAGCCTGTCCCCACCTTCCATTAAGCCCCGAGGTGACTTTCCACGTGTCCCTGGGATGAGAGCAGGAGCAACCTCTGCCTGCCCCAGGCTCCATTCAGGGGAGATGTTTACACTGCTGTGCTCAAAGTGCGCACGCGCCTGCCCTGACACAGCACCCCTGCGATGCCCACGCACTCGGCCAGCAGGGCAGGTGGGGGTGCAGAGGGGGCCGGGTCCACCTCTCAGGCATTTCAGGGGATTCCGATGCAGGCAGCTCGGCCCTTATGGAAGTCGGGGGGCGCCTGGGGTGTGTGGGGACACATGAAGAGTGGCAGGGAGGAGCTTGCCGAGGCATCAGACGCAGAGCACAGAGAGGTTGTTTTTCTGACTCAAGGTGAGACACAGAGCAGATACGAACAGACTGTGTCCCCCAGATCCTATGTGCCTGCCCCACCTCTGCACCCCTTTGCTCTGGTATTTGTCGGGGGGCTCTGTCCCCGGCAGCAAGCCCCTCAGGTGTGGGTCATTGGCGAGTTTCTGAGGAGCTGTCACAGCCGAGGGCTGACGAGGTCAGAAGCTACCTGCCCTCGCCCCTCACCCATAGGGACCTCACATTCCCACACAGCAGCCAGGGCAGTCCTTGGCCTGCAGGAAGGACAGGGGCACGTTCGCCAGAACCCCGAGGCATGCTCTGAGCCCCCGGAGAGACCAATGTCCTCGCTCTGCTCTGCAGTGGGCAGCCCCGAGGAAAGCGCGTTCCTCATGAGAACAGGCCCAGCAGTACCAGCACCTCCTGTAGTCCCCCAGGGGCTCTGTGTCTCGCTAACTGCCTCGCAAGCATCATCTTGGGGCCTCGACATCGCTCTGCCTACCGTGCAGATGACGGAACCAAGGCAGCGATGTGTCAAAGCCACGTGGCTTGGATGTGGGGGAACCAACATTTCAACCTTCCAGTGGATGCCGGCAACCACGCGCCTTCCCGGGGCCAAGCTGCCCCGCCGGCCCTGGACACGGGCCCCCGTGGCGCAGTGCATTCAGGCACTTGTCCTTTCAAGTCTCGAAGTCAAAGCGATAGATCAGCACCCTGTCATCATACATTCTGTGCCACCGTCACCTCCTCTCCTTCCCCTCTCTCCTTCTCCCTCTCTCTCTCTCTCTCTCTCCCCCTCACACACACACACACACACACACACACACACACACACACACACACGCACTGTGCACCAAATGCAACACAGGCCTCGGAACATTCCTTGGGAGCCCAACCCAGTGTCTTTCCAAGACTTCTGAAGAACCTGGTCTGCATATTTGAACATCTGTATGTAATAAGCTGAAGCTTTGCATTTTCATGAAGCATTAGAATGGAGAAGTCATCTTATTAACAGAATATTAACACTGGGGAGTCGCCTGCACATTAAACCCCTTTCCTATCTACATGATTCCATTACTTTGAGAAGCCACAATAATGGTGCTGTCAGATACCCCAAAGCCTGATTCCAGAGGTTTAGGACAACCATGATTATTTGTAAGCATATATCGCTGCAGAGATGACAGCCTTACAAATGCTTCTAGACATATGAATTTTCATTCAGAAAATATTTACTTAGAGCTTCTGGATGAGAATCTGTTACGGACTTGCAGATCCTGCTCACTCACTCTGGGAAGAGTCTGTGTGACCCAGGGCTTTGAGGACACAGCCGGCGAGGCTGTGAATTGGAGGTGTCAGACTCCTGTCAAGAGTAAAGGTGGCGCTTTGCAAATATGTTTCCCGCTGTTGTCTTATGTGCCCCAGCTAGCAGGTGCACATGGCTCTTTGGTTGCATTCGGAGGAACTGCCTTTCCAAGAGATATTTGCCGGCAGTCAGCACTGTGCCAACCACATCTGCCAGTGGCTCTGGCTGCCAGCGTGCACAGCCTCTCGGACCCTGCTCCAGAGACACAAACTGCTGTGAGGCAGGGGATGATTCCATGCAAACCCACCATACTGCTAGAAAAACTCACATGCCTGCTTTACCCACGGGAACCTGGGTGCCATCTGGGTTCCCACCAGGGTACTTGTGCTCAGGCAAAGGCAGCTGGACAAAAAACCTGTATGTGGAGCATCTCTGTGTTTCCACTGCCTGGTCCCCAGTCTTCAGAGATATCATGTGGCCCAAAGGCTACATTATAGCCAAGGGGCCTGACTCGACCTTTAACTCCTGGCCACTCAGTACCCTTACGTCTTTGAGCAATGCATCTACCTCTCTAGGACTGCAGCACTTACCCTGCAGGAGAGCTGCACTAGATGCGATAAGGTGCGCCCTGATAGCCCCAGGTGCTCGACAGGTGTTCGCTAAGTGACGGGTGAGGTTGTGACGGCTGGTACAAAAGGTTATGAAGACTCCACATTCTCCAGCAGGAAGCTTGAGAAGTTAGGTAAAGACCTGAATGGTTCTTTTAAACACTTGACCAGAATGGTGCTTCCCTACGTGAGAAAGGTATCAGGCCCATGTGAATAGATGGGGGAGCCCCTCCCCACCAGCGGGATCTTCTGGATCAACGCAAAGGACTGGCAGGCGAAGCCGCCTCTCCCTTCAGTATTCCAGTCCTGCCAGCTCCCAACGTTCCCAGCCACTGTCCAATGTCCACCCACGCTCTTGACACTCGTAAGGCATAAGACAGGGAAGCAGGGCCGGCTGCCGGGAGACAGACAGTTGGTGCGGAGTCGTGGGGAATATTAGTTTCTGCAATGGCAGCTCAATGAGGGGTGTCAGTGACACACGAATAACTTGGCCTCAATCATCACAGACACTGGAGCTTTCTGTTTCTGAGTGGGTCGCACTCCAGGTGCCTGCACACAGCCCTCTGGGAGGAAAGTGGGAACCCCGATGCTCTCTACTCAGAGGAGAGGCAGAGCGGTGGGTGTCCAGGGCTGGGCAAGGGCTCTGGGTCTGGGCAGATCAAGGCTGGAGCTGAGGCTGAGTCACTCACTGGTACTGGGTGAGGCTAGAACCTGACTGAGCCTCAGTTTTCTCATCTTTAAAATGGGGATGTTGGCTAGACGCAGAGGGTAACTGGACAGCTTTGGTATAGCTTTAGGCACAGAGTAGGGACTCACAGGATTAAAAAATAAAGAACATTTCTGAGTCAGTTTAAGAGACAGAGCTTGTTCTTGCTTTTCCTTTCTGAATTCCCCAGGACCAGCCTGTTACTGCCTTGGTGGGTTTTGATTTTAATTTCTATGGACAGCGAGGAGGCAGGGAACCGTGAGCAGGCACTGCCCCCAGGAGAGCTGGCCTTCCAGCAGGGAGTCCCTGGGGCTGCCCTGGGGCGGCCAAGGCTGGGCTCAGGCTCCCGGTCCCCTGGGTATTCCTAGCTGACCCGTGCAACCCCTTCCCTCTCTGAGTCTCAGTTCCCCAACCCGCAGAACGGGGCTTTCATAGCTCGCCCAGGCCACCGCTTAGGGGCGCTATAGGGCCCTGAGCGATAACATCTGCGCAAACCATGTCAGGTAGACCCGCTGCCAGAATATATTTCTTAGCTCCCATAAGCTCACCCACGGGCTTTAACCCTACCCAGGCCAGGAGCCCCACACCTCAGGGACCTGACCCAGGACAGGTCCACACATCTCTGCTCAATCCACCTGGCCCACCGTCTCTGAGCACCTGGCAGGTTGGGGAGGCACTGCAGGGCCTGCTCTTCTCAAGATAACCTATGCTGGCCACCAAGGAAGTGACCTTGATCCTGAGCCCCAGAACTCTCCAAGGCCCACTCCTGCCCTGTTCCTGAGGCTTCTGCCTGCCCCAGGGCCACTCTCTGCAAGGGCAGCCGTGGCGCAGCAGGCGGACGTGCATCCAGGTGCAGATGCTCGCTTGGCAAGGAGCTCTGCCTCGGTGGGTAGAGCGGCCCGGGGAGGGAGTCACTCCCTGTGAGCCAAGTGCTTTAATGCTACGGCCACAGACCTGCGAAGGAGAGCAGGGGAGTGCCGGATTCTGCAAAGAACCCCCAGCCCCTTTGGAGAGCTCATGGGGCTGGTGGAGAGCCCCCGAGGCTGGAAGTCCAGCGGCATCACCGACTTGCTGCGTGGCTCTGGGCGAGTATTTTACTACCCCTCACCCAGGCCTGAACTCCTCCATCACCAGAACAAGGGTGGGGCGCACCAGAGCCGTGGATCTAACACCACTGGGCATTAGAATCACCTGAGGGGCTTAAAGACCACCAATGCCCCAGCCCACACCGAGAAGGTCTAACTTAAATCCAGTGTGAGGTCGGCATATGGGTGGGAGTCACAGCTCTGCAGGTGGTTCTATTGTGAAGCCAAGTTGGCGACC
Source organism: Avahi laniger (assembly GCA_963575035.1). Classification (NCBI taxonomy): domain Eukaryota; kingdom Metazoa; phylum Chordata; class Mammalia; order Primates; family Indriidae; genus Avahi; species Avahi laniger. Next base: position 28,181 of record CAUYSK010115341.1, read on the forward strand.
ACTGCGCCAGGTTAGAAGAACACAGTGCAGCACGCGCGCCTCTCCTCCGTGGTGGGGTAGCCATTCTCCATCATTCCCTGCACCCTTGCACGAACCCCAGCCGGGCCTCAGAATTGCTGCCCCTGGGTGCTCTGCGGGCCACTAGCAGTGAGTTCCAGGCGGCCTGCAGGGTACAGCCAGCTCACCCTCCCTGCGTGAGACGATAGCTAAGGGACCCTCTGCCTCCAAAACCTGTGGCTCTAGGTTTCCATAAGGAATTGTCTTCTGCAAGAATTAAATCCTCAACGACATTTCAGAGCAGAGTCTGTCTTCAGCTTCTTCTGAGATTGGCTGTGTCTACACGCGGAAAGCAGCTGGGAAGGACAGCAGAGGCGTCAGTCCCTGCAGGGAGAGTTAGTGTCCCGATTCCAGGGTGCATGATGGGAGGTCCACACTGTGCTGAATGCCGTTGTGAGTGTGTGATTTATTCTTTACGTGGGTTCGTTTCTCCTCACAATCAATGTGCGTTTCTCCACCCGACTCAGAGGAAGATGGGAGAGTTTGCATCGGGCTCCCTGGAGGTGGGTGTCAGGTTAAATCCTGCCCTGCCCTGCCCCTCCAGCAGTCCTATGCCCTGGCTGTGGCACAGGTGGAGCTCTGATCTGATCCCAGAGGGCCCCGATGTGGGATGAGCAACCTCACAGGTGCCATCCACCTCCCCGGAGTGTGCCTGGGGCCTCCGCTGCCCTGAAGCCTGAGCATCCGGTGGGCTCTTCTTCCCACAGTCACAGGAGGGGTGCGGGAGTGGGGGCATCGGCAAGGGCAAGTGGTTCCAACAGGGCTGTGACATCAGGAGGACCCATCAGGAGGACTGCATGCCCTACCTTCCCTTCCCTGCTGCCCCATCCTGGGGCCCAACGTCTCCTCCCTCAGCCCTCCCGGCCGGGAGGAGGAAGACACCGCCTTGGCTGCTTGGGCTGAGTTCCCAGAGAAACTGTGCACGGAGCAGGGCGTGGACAAGGAGGAGAGGTGGAGAAGGAAGCTCTGCTTAGAGTAGCTGGGATGGGGACCTCACTGGACCCTGGTCACTGGAGGATGACATGAGTGGCCAGAAGTGCAGGGAAAGCCAGGGCCAGGAGCAAAGTGTGGACACACCACACCCCAGACTTCCCTGACTGCAGGCAGCGCGGGCCAACAGAGAGAAGGCCAGGCCTGGGTGCACTCAGAGATTTCCTACAAGTGAACAGAAACAGGTGAAATTAATCTGAATTATATACTTTATCATTTCACTATGGAATCGATGTAAAAATTATTAATTATGTATACTTTGTCATGCTAAGTCTCAGAAACCCAGTGTGGTTTTAAACCTACAGCACATCTCAGTTTGGACGGGACATATTTCAAGTGCTACCTAGCCCCGTGTGGCTGGTGGCCCCGGAGGTGGACAGCACCGCTCTAGACCTGGCTCATGTGTCCCTTCTGCTTGGACAGTCCCGTCTGCACAGCCAGGCCCTCTTCACAGGCTTGTCCATGAAGCCCCAGCCAGGGGAGCTCTCTCCTGCCCCAGAGCCCCTGGACGCTGAGCCTGTCCCACGACGCAGTACTCTGCCTGGGCTGGAGGACTATTAGGTCAATGTCTCCATTGGGGGGGACCCCTGGGGTTTCCCCAGCCCATGCTTCCTCTGCAGGGGCTCTTGAATGCTCTGCGGAGAAGGTGCTGGAGAAATGTGTGCTGAAATGAAATGAGGGTATGTTTGCATATTTTAGGAGATTTTCTTAGGACGGCTTCTTCAAACATTCAAGAAAGCCATGGCAGGAGCCGGGGGTGGGGTGGTAGCAGCAAGGACCGGGGGAGGGGGTTTCATGCCCCTGTACTTGGTGCCCACGAGGTTTCCGGGGTGTACATTTCTCTCCCTGGTAAGTTGCTGCTCATCCCCATAAAGGATGAACTGTTTCATGAATGTTCTTAAAAACTCTAAATGCATCAGATCCATCTGGAGGAAGCATATTGACTTGTGAATCTCCCATCCATTCTGCTGAAACATTATTTCCTGGGCCCTATTAGAGGGAATTGAGTTGTAATCAAAAAAAGAAAAAAAGAAAAATTTCGTTGGGAAATGAAATTAAGCCAGAGAAAAATCCAATAGCTTAAAGTTGGCACCGTGTGACCTATCCTGTTAGGGTTCATGTTCACCTCATTAGCCCGGAGCTCCGGGTCCTCTGGGATCTGGGACGAGGCGCCTCTGTGCCTCCCCTTCCTGAGGCACCTTCCCTGCTGGATCCAGTCCCCTGCAGCCAGAGCCACAGCCAGTCCCGGGCAGGCTGTCAGTGCTGGAGGGAGGGAGGATGGAGGGTGAAGACCACAGGCATCATCCACCAGGGCTGTGCCATGTGTTCTCATGGTCCATGTGCTTTAACCCTCACAACACTGCACTCCCTTCTGGAGGCCCAGAGAGGCCAGGTCACTGGTCTAAGGTCACACAGCAGGAGGGATGGAGCTGGTGCTGAGCCCAGGGAGGCACACTCTAGAGCTGTGCTGCTAACCACTCTGCTACTCCACCAACAGAGGAAGTAGTGTGCCATGGAGGACAGGGCAAGGCACCCTAGAGGCGGGCTATCTGGGGGAGGGAAGTGGGGGCTGGTTGGGGGAAGCAGGGCGCGGTGTCTGCAAGGCCACAGGGGCTCCTGGGAGTAGAGGACACTCTCCGGGGCTGCAGAAAGCAGGAGCTGCGATGGAAGCTACAACCAACAGGCTTCAGCGCCACACAGGGACAGAGAGGAGGAGCAGGCAGCACTGTCCACAGCGCTGCTCCTCCCTGAGACCGGCACGATGCTGTGACAGCCAGGCGGGGGCTGCCCCTCCAGGCTGGACAGCTGAGGATGTGGGGGGAAGCTGGGAGCTGGGCTGTGTTCTCGGTCTCTTACTCTCTCTCTCTCTCTCTCTCTCTCTCTCTCTCTCTCACACACACACACACACACAACCCTACACAGGTCCACCTTTTCAGATTCAGTGAAAACTTCCATGTCCACCTCCCAACAGATCATCAAAGTTCTTTTTTTTATTGCCAACTTCGCAAATAGTGAAGCCACTTTGGATACAAAGTTGTGGGGATTTTCTTTTCCCTTCAGTTTGCAAAACTGATTGAGTGATGTATTTTTTCTTTTTTCTGGCTAATATGTGGGGACGTGTTGCAGCTTGAGCAGGTTGGCTTGGGAAATGCACGGCCCCAGGGCGGGGGGACTGCACCCGGCTGGCTTGGGGGCTGGGGAGCTGGGGGAGAATGTGGAAGCCTCGCAGCTCCTGGTCTGAGAGTGGGAGACCCCCAAGTGGTAGGACAGATGGCCACCCTGGCTGGGCACAGAGCATGCTCCCTGCACCCTGTGTCGGTGGCAGGTGACTGCTGTTGACCATGTCCGGGCTGGGGACGCCTGGGGGCTGGGCTGTCCTGTCCTGGCTCAGAGGGCAGTAGGTGCCCAACCACTGCCCAACGCTTCCCTCTGTCTCTCCCCTCTCCTCCTTTCCTTTGGGGCCTCCTGGGGTTGGGAGCCCAGGATAAGGGTCACCCTGATGCAATTTGGAAATGGAGTGGGAGAGTCTTTCACACCCTTTGGATCCTGAGTTTAATCCAAATGATCCCAGGCTGAAGAGGAAAAGCATCAATCTTCCTTTTCACTAAACCTGCCAGGTTCACCCTCACTTCCCCGACACAGCCCGCGGAGGAACGTGTGGCCGAGGCAGGCCTGACTGAGCAAGGGCCTGGCCCTGCTGTGCCGGTCACAGCCCCCCCGCACACGCCCAGCCAGTCGCGCTCACCTGGTGATCACGTAGGGCGCAAAGCACACGAGGAAGGTCCCTATGAAGGTGCTGATCTTCTTGGTGGCTCTCTGCCGCCTCCGCTTCTGTTCCTCCAGACACCGTTCCCGCACGCTGCGTGGGAGAGAGGGAGAAGGTGACTGACGGGGCGGCCTGGCGAGGCAGACCCGAGCGCTACGGCCAGACACGGGCTTGGCTTCTAGCTTGGGAATTGGCTATCGAGCCGGAAAGACCTCAGGTCTGTAGCTGTTGACCTCGGGCAAGCTGAGTGACATTGCTGAGCCTCAAGGTCAGCATCTGTAATATAATAATATACGTTATGTATTTCATGTATGTACCTTAATATTGTATTATATGTAATCTAACAAAACGCTGCAAAGGGCTGTTTTGAGAATTGAATGCATAAAGCGCATACATGCGTGAATGCATTCGATGCACAAAACACATACAGCCACTGGCACGGTGCCCAAGTCAGTGCAAATGAACATTAACGCACTGTGGCGTGTCATTCCCCGACCACCAGCTGTGCTCCCGCCGTGCCGCACTCTCTAAGTGCGTCCCTACCTCTTCACCACCATCGATCCTGCCAGGTGCACGTAAACCGCCAGGTGGATTTTTACCAGCATAGCTTACAATGAAAACTGTGTTCTGGAGTCAGAACGATCTGCTGGCTGGTGAGCAGAGGCAGGATGCAAACCTGCGTGCGTGACTCGAAGCTGGTCCTTCTCCCCGGGGGCAGCCTGGACTGTGCGTGTGGTGTGCGGCCCGGCTTCCTCTCCCCTACATCCTCAGCCCTGCTTCTTCATCCCAAAGCCTCACCCCTGCCTGGGGCTAGAGACATCATATGCTGTGGTCACTGAAGGAGGAGTCACTTGATCCTCCAGAGTCCACGCTTGAGGGAGCTAAGGGACTCCCGAGTCCCCCCATGGAGTCAGGGACACAGCTTCGAGGGTGGCATCGGGAGCTATCTGTGCTTCTAACCACACCCTCTCCATGACCACACCTGTTCCTGCTCCACTCTGCTCCGGGACCTTTCGAGAGGTTCCGAGTGCACAGGGAGGAAGAAGACAGCAGACACAGCTGCCCAGGAAGTGAAGGCCACTTGGCAGAGCCAGGCCTGAGCGGCAGAGACCTGGCTTCGAAAATAGGCCGGTCTGTTCAACAACAGCAAGCGACGGGGAGAATATTCATGAGCCAGGTTCGTGCACGTCGCGAATGCCAGGGCGGCCTTCCCTTCCTGGCAGGAGAACCGTCATTTTAATACTTAATCAAAACTCCTCTTAATCAGATTTCCTGTCACAGATGGACGATTTCACCTTAGGTGGGATTGAAGGCTCCTGAAATTCACGGGGATTTTTTTTTTTTTTCCTTGACTTCTGCCTTTCTAGGAATTTAAAGAGTCAGAAACTGGAGTCAGGCTTGGTACAAACAGGTTTCATCCTGGCCGAAAATGTGTTACCCATGACTAATATTACTAATGAATTTCTAAAAACTAATAACAACCCACATTTCCTGAGTCTCTAATATACGCCATGTTAGGTGCTGCGATGGGGGTTGATACTATTTATTTATCTGATGCAGCATCTCTGCGAGCTGGGGACCGATACCATTGTGGTCCCCAGTTTTCAGACAAGAAGAAACTTGCCCAAGATCGGTTGGTAAGTAGTGGTGGTACGGTGACCAATTTGTCCCAGTTTATCTGGGACCGTCTCTGTTTAGAACTGAAAGTCCCACATCCTGAACAGCTTCTGAAGGGGCTGTCCCAGTCTTAAAAGGGGAAGTCCCACATCTGTCCCAGGCAAAACCAGAACGGTTGGTCACCCAAGGGGATGGCAGGATCTGAACCCAGGCTGTCTGGCTCTGGAGCCTTGAGCACCACTACCAACCAGCGTGTGCCATCACCAGCTCCTAGGGAGGTGTCATCTCACCCAGAAAATTTGAAGCATACAGCTGGGGGCACGAAGGAACTGAGGAACGACTTTACCTAAGGTCATAGAGCAAGCGTTAGTCTTAAATCTCCTGATGTTCCCATTACACCTGGGTTTCTGCAAAGTTTTCTACCGAAGTCCTCTAGTGCATGTGACGGGTGATGCAGGTGAGGAGGGCACGCATCCCCACCTGGAGGTCTGGGTGCAGTGAGGTGACCAACTCAACTGTCCTGGTGTTAAAACTCAAAGTCCTGCAGCCTGGGAGCTCCCTCAGTCCCAGGCAAACGAGGGCAATGGTGACCCTAGAGTGCACTGTGTTTGGCATTATTCTCCACAACAGAGGCCTGTTGGTTTTAATATTAATATATTTCCCCTAAAACTTTCAGTGCAATGATGTGAGATGTGCTGGAGATTCGGTACATGAGCCAGGCATCCTGAGCCAGCAGAGGACACGCCTCTTGAGATGAGAGGAGCATTCTGGGCATCCCCTAAATACGAGTACTAAATTCATGTAAATGACTCATCAACGGGCACCCAGAGTGACAGGGCCTGGGCCCTCCTCCAATTTATGACCCAACAATGTTGTCCAGTTCTCAAGATGCTTTAGAATAACCCTGGTGAGTGAAAAAACTCTGGCTTAGGCATCCTAGTCCCAATTCTGCCCTCATGGCTGTGTGGCCTCAGAGAAGTCACTTAACCTCTCTGAATTTGGTTCTTATTTATCCAAGGGGGATTTCATAATATTCATAACTAGAGCTACCATTCATTGCAGGGACAGACACTTTTCAGGGACAGACATGAATCATCAGCTGTCAGTCCCTTGAGGAAGGACGAGCTTCTTTGGGTCCTCCCTAGTAGGGACTGGAGTCCCTGCTGAGGGGCTGGGGACACAGCTCTCTCCCCAGAAGCAGCAGCCTCCTCACCTGCCACACCAGCTAATCCCTCCCTGAAAACAAGGCCCTGAGGAGTATCTAAAAACAGAGGTTGGTGAGGGCTTTGCAGGTCTTCAGAAAAAACGAACAGGAACATTTCCGTGGCTCTGAAGGAGCGAGGTGGACAGGGTGTAGGTTGGGACGGGCAGTGCCATCCTCTGCATCGTGAGCGTCTACGGGGCAGTCATTGCACTCGCCCCCGGGAGGCTTCGCGTAGCAGGAAAGTTCAAATGGCGAGCGCTCTGTAGACACATTGTTTCTTTGGATCACCCCAGTTCTAAGCTCAACGTCTTACACCCAGAAAACACCTAATAAGTGTGTGTTGTAGGAGTTAATAAACACCACTTAAAAAGCATCTTAGGAAAAGTAAGATTTAATCGCTTTCTTCAAGTGCTTTTCTAAAGAGATGATAGTAAGCTGGAAATCTGCTCTGAGATGTGTATATTTTTAAAAATGAGCCTTGAAGACCCTGAGCCTATCACACAAAGCAAGGACAGTCCGTGGAGGTAAAGCCGTGAGAATGTCTGCTGGCCTGGCCTCCTTTCTTGGTCGATGTCCTATGGGTAGGCGTGACGCGTCAGAGCCAGACTTCTAGGTCCAAATCTAGGCACCAGCACTTAATCGCTGTGCAGCCTTTGGCAAGTCACACAGCCTCTCTGTGCATCAGGTTCATTGTGGGGTCGCACTGAGATGCACAGGGCTTAATATACGAAAAGCACCAAGGACAGTGTCTGACTCAGAGCAAGCACTCAGTAAATGCTAACCCTTATTATTATTCATTCAGCATGCATTTATTGAATGAGCATTATGTTCCAGTATTGCTTTGAACTCCAAAACCACAGAGCTCTCGCCCACTGCAAAACCTCTTCCTGCCCCTGGCAATATGGGAGAGACGGCTCTAACCAGACTGCATCAGAGGGGCAGAAAGATTAAACCCGGAGTCAGGAGGGCGGAGATGAGGTCCTGACTCTTGCACTGGCTCTGTGACCCTTGGGGCCTTCAGACACCGGGTGGACACTGGACTTTAACAGCGGTTGGCATGCCGTGGACACAGGGTGTCTGCAGGGTGGATGCCGCACCTGGGGTTTGCACCCGCGTGGCCCGGTCACGTCTCTGCTCTGGGACACACCAGCTAGACACCACAGCCACGTACAGTAGGAAAGCTCTGCACGTGCACTCACCCCAGCTCACAGATGAGGAAACTGAGGCTGAAAGAAGAAAGGGACTTGCCCACCCAGAGAGTGGGGTACAGGGGGCTAGCACCCAGTCATTGACTCCAAGCCCAGTGCTTCTGGTGGGGAACCACATCGCTCCTTCCCTGATCTCCCCTGCGGGGGCTCTCCTGCTTTCCAGGAGAGAAGAGGGAGGCGGCAGGAGGTGTGTGGGGCGGGCCGTCCCAGGCTCCAAGGGAAGCAGCTCAGCCCTCTCGCTTATCACGATTATTGTTTCAGCACAGTATGCGAGCGGCTCGCCTGCTCCCCGAACAGCACCCTGGAAAACTGCTTTGCACTTGCTGTCATTACCCCCCTGCCCCGCCACGGCTCTGCAAAACTGAGCTCCTTGAAATCTTGCAGCCCTACGAGCTGTTGTTTTACTTATTTGCAGATGAGAACCCTGAGGGGCCAGAAAGGTGTACGGCACGTCCAAGGGTACTCGGTGAGTTCGGGACACAACCAGGCCTTCTCCCGGGTCTCCTGACTCTGAGTTCTGGGGTGGTTCCCCTAGGCTCCCCCACTGCCTCCCATAGAATCACTGGGTGATGAGCATTCTCAAATGTCCCTGGGCCCGGGGGTGTCGTCTGGAGTCCTTGGACTCTCAGGCAGACTCTGCAGTACAGAGGGGGAGAGGCCCAAAGCTGCCCCAAGAAAACCTTGCCAGGTGCGTTCAGCCAGAGCGTGCTCGTGTGTGTTGGCGGGATGGGGGGCGGCTCCCAAGGCTGTGACAGAACAGTTTCCATGAGACAAAAGAAGACAGGCTCTCCAGCACTGTGCATGTGGGTGGAAGAGATGACCCCAGTGGGCTTCAGGTACACAGGGCAAAGGGCATGGCGAATTCTGGGAACATCTGAAAAGCCAATGAACGAGGTGATCTCAGCTAAAACTTCCCAGGCATAGACAGCTCCCTGCCCTCTGTGAGGGGTCAGGGTCCAGAATGATGTCCAGGTGACTGCAGTCCACGCAGAGCCCATGCTCTGAGCACTCAGGGGACTCGGATTTGTTTTCTGGCTTTTAAGGCAAGAGAACAAACTGACGATGGTGGGTCAGGACAGTGGTGTGAACAGTCCTGTCCAGTCCCTGCCCAGTGAGAGGGGTTCCTGGGCTCTGTGCCTAAAGGGGTCCACACTTCCCCCCACAAAATGAAGAGTTCATAGGGTTAAGGGGTTGTGCCCACCCAGAGCCTCCACCTTCCATTCTAGATCACATTTTAAGTGCCTGAAACACAGGATTCTTTGCTCAAATGCCCTCATCCTGCTACCAAAACATGTGCAGGCGTCTCCCGGGTCCCATTCTCTGAGGGTGGAATATGCCACTTGTGCTTGTGGCTCCAGGCCTGCGGGGTGGTGTCTGTGAGCAACGTGTGTGCGGAGAGCAAATGCACAACTACAACGTGCACCTCGCGTGAGGGAGGCTTGCAGCGCCGCGTAGTCAGGGCTGGGGCGGCGACGCAGGTGGGCCAGCGCCGCAATCCCCACGTGCAAAGGGCTGACTCCCAAAGAGCCCGAGAATTCTGAATTTGAACCCAGCTTTGCAGGTCATTTTAAAGGTATACTTGCCAAGGCAGGAGAGTGGAACATATTTAACAGTTTGTGAGCTTAATCTAGACCTAGATACCTAGGGATGGTTTCCGAGCCTCCAGCTGCACTCTTGCCCCATCCATAAACCTGAGGGGCAGACCTGGGCGTGGGAATTGGCTTGAGCCACTTTCTAGATCTGTTGGATTAGGCAAGGGCCTCTCTTCCCTGGTCTCCCTCACGTGTAAAGTCAAGGGCACAGTGAAGTCCCCATCCGGTACGCCACAATTCTGACACCCTCCAGAGTTGGCAGTCAGCCAGCACCTACGGACATTGTTCCCGGGATGTCAAGGAGACGCCGGGAGGTCTGGCAGAGCCTCAGGGGTCCCCGGAGGAGGCTCCAGCGAGGCTGGGCACGACTTCCGTGTTGAGTGTCTTTCATCAACACTCTGCTTCTGTTAAATCACTAACCGAGCTGGTGAGCGGAGACCTCAGCCCGACGGGGGAGCACAGGGCCCTGCCTCCCTGCCCTGGTGCCCACCTACTCCGCCCCTCCTGGCAGCCCCAGCCAGGGCCTGGCTATGACTGGTCCCGAGTGTGATTTGGGAGGACCGAACGTGTGCATGGAGCAGGTGGAGGACCAGGTGTGTAACAGCTGTGAGAACCTCTAAACTGCTTCCGAAACGTAGTAACCCAAGAAAGCACCATAGAAAGGCAGGCGTGAGGAACGCCTCTCAGGGTCCCAGACTTAATTAAGAAGAGGGGGTCCCTAAGGTTTGGGAGGTGGTCGAAGCAAAGGGGTGAAGCCTGCTACACACTGTGTTGTACATCCTGCAGGAAGAGCAGACACCAACAGAGAGCTTCCTGACAAATGTCTCCCTGGATCTCCAAAACAGGTCTCTTTTAATTAAATCCCAGGAGACCATCAGTGCGGTGGCTGATAAAACTGTCAGTGAGCAAAGACTCCACCTGCTTCCTGGCTGTCCGGAGGGACAAGCCGGCTTTCGCTGCCCCAGGACCAGCACCGCTGAGTCCCACAGGCTCTCAGCACGAAATGGCCAGGAGGCTTAGTACCCGAGGCTGGGGGCACCGGGGCAGCCCCTGAGCGAGCTCTGCACTTGCTCATTTGTGGAGAGGAAGAGTTTGGAGCCGCCACGATAGACGTCTGTGGATGGCTGTCCCTCCCATGTGGCTGGTCCTCCCCACTAGGTAGGGATCAGCCCCTCAGAGAAGAGCAAGTTTGTGTTCACCAAAGGGGCAGGGCTGTCACACTGGTCACTATTCTACAACCTCAGGGAGCTCTAGCCAGGGCAGCCCCTGCCCCAGAAGCCCTTCCACTCTCCAAAGACTGCCTGGAGGCCCCCGGGGTGCTGGGAGCAGGGGCTTCTCAAAGCATCCTGGGGCCGAGAAGAGGTCAATGTCCTCCCAGAGGGATCGGGGAGGAGATTGGAGGTGAGCTGAGCAGCTGCCTCTGCTCATGAGACCCTGGGACCCCATCTGGCATCTGGCCTGGAGTCAGAGAGAGGAATTTGCAAGAGTGGAGCCGGCCCTACACCCCAAAGCAGCTGAGAAGGAACATGGCCCCTCCTTTTCTGGAAGTTGGAGGAAGAGCAGGGATGAGGTTGTACTGGCCTAAAAAAGAACTGATTCCTTTCCCAGCTCAACCCTTCTCCATTGTTAGACTCATGGTAAGAGTCCACTGTAGAAATCACTGACGACCTAAGAGTTAACGACACCACCCTGCACTTTCTAAGAGCAGTCCCAGCCCAAGTCCTAGCGATGCACCCTCCAAAGGGTGCCACCCCTAGGTGATGGGAAGGGGAATAGCTCTGTAACTGCAGCTGCAAGTACTTCCTTCGATGACAATGAACCACGCATAGATACGTGCAGCGAGAGCTGATGCATGTCTTTGTGTCAGAGTATAAGCACGCCACTCTGACATGCCTGTGTACCCGTGTACATGTGGCCAGCTGTCTGGTACACATACAGGTCATACATGAACACATGAGATTGTGTGTGGAGCTCCCACACTTACATGCCCTGGTGTCTATGTGCTCAGTCATTCACATGTACATTTTGTATGTGATTCTGTGAGGAAGATTCTGTGGCTAGAAGATTGGTCCAGTGTGTCGTCAGGAATGGCTGTTCAGAGGGGGGCAATGAGCACACGCCTGCATACCCTTCTACATGCAGGATAGTGAAGTTCAAGCACTGCTCGTTATTGATTACACGCAGGAAAAACTCAGAACTGAAGGAGCCCTAGCTCAGACTGACGCCTCCAGTCTGTCCCCTTCAGCCCTGGAGGGGGACATACACACCCTAGCAATGCACCAAGCTCTCTCCTCCACCCCAGGCTCCCTGGGTTCCCAGGGTTTTCTGCTCACATGGAAGGCTCTAGCCTCCCCTGCTGGTGCTCTGGGCTTGCCTTGCCTTCCATACCGTCTGGACCATGCCCCTTATCTAGGGCCCCAGGGTGACAGAGGAGAACCTGCCCTTCCCTGGGACAACAGGATATAAAACAGCAGAGTCCACAGAGACACCACCAGCCATTTTCCTCCTCACTTTCCTGTTCTCCCGAGGAAGGCCGAGGTGAGCTCAGGACAGCTCAGCTAAGAGTCCCCTCCTTCTCTTCCTGAGAGGCTCCTGTGGCAGGGGTTAACAGCAGGGGTTCCCAGCGGGCACTCATGCTCTGCCTCCAGATGCCTTCCTGAGAAATAGCAGACAGCGCAAGGATGGAGGTTGGGGGGCAGGTTTAGTTCCAGGAGCCTCAGGGTGACACTCCTTCTTCTGGGGCTCCTGGGCACCAAGCGTGAGAGACATCGGACAGCGCTCTCTGGGGAGGACAGAAATGCCTGACCTATGCAAGCCGTCACCGAGTCCATCTGGATTCACACAGGGTCGAGAGAGGCAGCGCCAGACACCAGAGAGCAGACCCGGGGAAGCATCAGCTGTGGTTCGAAGAGCTCTTAAGGAGCGTCCGAAGCATCAAGGTCGCCCTCTCCTCGAGCCCTGATCAAATCTTTCAAATGTCTGCAGCAGTGAACATGAACCACTGCTTTCCCACGTGCAGTTTAAATTGGAAACTACAAACACATAAAATGCGTGTAAGGAAGCCCCAAGTTCTGACTCTCTGTGACTTCTACCCTGAGCTTAGATGGTTTGTCCACATTCCCAGTGGCTTTGCTTTGCTGATGTTCTAAGGGCCCACTTAAGCCCCACGGCCATGGCCACTTCTCCCCTTCATCTTCCAAAGAGGAAACAGGCTGGGTGGAAAGGAACTTGCCCAAGGCTGAACACCCAGGCGGGTGCTCGCCCACCCCCATGCCCACTCCCATGACCACTCGCCCACTCCCATGCCCACTGCCACGTCACCAGGTCCCCCTCGACATTCCCGGAGCCCTCACCCAGGGCTCCCCTCACCTGGGGTGGATGTCCACGAGCAGCACGAGCGTCTGCATGGTGATCACGTCGATGCGCTTGCAGTGGAAGCGGGCCACCTTGAGCACCTTGAGGTACGTGCAGCAGAGCACGACGAAGGAGAGCAGAAAGCTGAGCGCATGGAAGGCGCCGGTGAAGACGGCGAAGCGCAGGCGCTCGTCGGGCCTCCGGCTGCACAGCGTGCACGAGGCGTACAGCTGGTGGAAGCCGAGCCACGACAGGGCGAGCGCGGCGGCGGGGAAGGTGAGCGCGTGCAGCCACGTGTAGGCCACCATGAGCGCGGCGTCTCGGAGGCGCATCTTGGCCCGGTAGCTCAGCGGGAAGACCACGGCCACCCAGCGGTCGATGCTGAGCGCCGCCATGCTGAGCATGGAGTTGGCGGCCAGGAAGGTGTCCAGGAAGGCGGCCAGGCGGCACAGACGGTCGCCGGCTGGCTGCCGCTGCGCCACGACGCCGGCCAGCGTGAGCGGCATATTGACCACGGTGCACAGCAGGTTGCCGCACGTGAGGTTCAGGGTGAAGAGCGCCGGCGCCTGGCGGCGGATGTCGGCGCTGTGCAGCAGGCACAGCAGCACCAGCGCGTTGGACAGCAGCGAGACGCCCATCGTGCCCACCAGCAGCCCCGCCAGGCCCGCGTCCCACGAGTTCATGGTGCGCGCCCCCCGCCGGCGCTCAGGGCCCGCAACCGGCGGCCGGCTCAGCCCCTCAGAGCCGCCGCCCGGCGCCCCCCGGTCCCCGTCGCCATGGTCCCCAGGGGCGCGCGGCAGACTGGAGCCCCGGCCACCTCCTGGGCAGGCACCTGGTCGCGCGGCTGCCCCTGAGCCCCGCAGCACCTCTCCGGCCAGCGCCGGAGTGCCCGGAGCGCCCGAGCCGGGAGCGCCCTCGGGTCCTGGACTGCGGGCACCGGCGGCCTCCGCGCTGTCTCTGCCGATGCTTCCTCCCGCCCTCACCCCATCCCTCCCAGCTCGGGCTGTCTCTGCTTGGCTGGCGCGACCGCTCTCCGGCTTGCTCTCTCCCTCTCTGCTCTCCCCGCCACCTCTCCCTCTCCCCGCCCCCCGCGCCGTTCTCTCCGTCTGTCTCTCCCACCCCCAATTCTCTCCTCCCCTCTTGTTCTCCCCCCTCCTCTTCTCTCTCTGGAATCTGGCTGCCTCTATCACAGAAATCCCCACTGATGCGCGCGCACTCACACAGGAGCCGGCGCGCGCGCGCGCACACACACACACACACACACACACACGCGCACACACACACACTCTCACATACTCGGAGGGAACCAGCCCTGAAGGCTCCCGTGTGCTGCAGGGTGATTGGCTGCCTGTGGCTGCCGACCATCCTCCCCGGTGTGTGTCAAAGACAGGTTGAGTCAAGGAAATCTCTGAGGAAAGGGAGGGATGCCTGGGCACCTTCACGCCTCAGTGCCACCTACCCCAGTCCCGCCAGACCTTGAAGTGGCAGTCTTAGGCTGCCTGTCCCACAGCTGAGCTTCCCAGGGCTGATGCACCTCCCTCTCTGGGCTGAGCTGAGGGAGCTCAGGTAGGCTCCTTTTGCTGAGGGGGAAGGAGCCCACATCTCTGTCTTGCATGTTCAAGGGTGTGGCCTCAGATGTCTCCCAAGACCTCCCCAGCCCATCCTAAGAACAGCTGCTGCCTTCCTGGGGGTACTCGGTTCACAGTGCCTTCTTCCCAGCACCCTCCTGCTGGACCTTCAGCAGCATCCTCGGGTTTGCCTCAGGGACGCTGAGGTTCTCTGTGGCACCCTTTGGGTGTCCTCCTAGCCGGGAGAGGCCTTTATCTGACCCTAAGTGGTCTCGGCCAGACAGGCCTGCCTGTCCACAGCCAGCCTCGGCAGCAGTCCGAGTTCCCGCTGCTGCCTTCGCACAGTCCCGAAGCCTGCACGCCCATCTGCCCTGGGGCTGGCAAGGTGACAGGTTCGAGGTTACGAGCGACCTGCACGACATAACATGCCAGAACTCTTCAGAAAACGGGGAGGGTGCCGGCTGGCAGGCTTGGTCCAGGCCACAGGGACTGAGCACACAGGGTCTCAGCCTCCCCTCAGGAAAGTGTGCAGGGCCCTCCTTCTGTCCCTGATCAAGACCCTGCAGGGAAGACATGGGGATGGACAGATAGGTGGCAGCCCTCAGAGCCCTTAAGCCCCCTTCACCTCTGTGAGATGCCACCTCCGCCCTGAGCACAGACAGCCCCGTCCCGGAGCCTCGCGGTGTGGCCAGTGGTGACTGAACATTATCAGGTCTCAATCTATCAGATAAAGGAAGCCAAAGCAAGGACAGTGTCCTTAAGGAAACTGTTGACTCTACCCCTCGAAGGTAGAGACCTCATCATGGTACCCCCTCATATTGTACCAAGCAGTGACAGAAGCTCATGAAGTGAGTCATCAGGAGGGCGGGGAAAAATATGCCCTGTCCCCTCTGCATGTCCACAGGTGACACTCGTTAACAGTCATCCGCGTGACTGACAGCTGCATGCAGTGAGGTGCTGGAGCTCGCTCCAGCTCTCAAGGTCCCACTGTGGCATCTGTCTCCAGCTCTGTTCCAATGACAGCATGTTGGTGGCTTGAAATCCACCATGGTGTGTTCTTGCACCATAGAAATCAGAAAACTGCAAATCAGGGCTCCCCTTCCCCAGCCTCTGGCTAAACATTTACCAACACACCACTCACTGACTCCAGAGGACCCCAGGCAAGGTACGTAAACTTCCCTGGCCTCAGTTTCCTTATTTACCTTTCAGTGCTGTGGTGAGCAGTCGGTATGATAACGTGTATGTGGAGCTTTCCTTCCCAGAGAAGGAAACAGAACAGAACGCCAGCAACCTCCTCACCCCTCGACCCTTTGGGTACCTACAAATTTCAGGGCTGGCTATATGTCTCCATTAAATACTTGGGGTATGACATTAGAGTACACTGTTCACCTGTGTGTCTCCCCTGTTCCCAAAAAGTGCCCCCCCAAATAGCCGCTGGCATGACATAGGTGCCTGTTAGGGTTTGAGTGTGTCTCCCAAAGTTCATGTGTTGGAAACTCAATTCCCAGTGTCGCAGCATTGGGAGCTAGTCCCACAGTGGACTAGCTGTGAGTCCTGGGAGCGCTGCCTTGATGAATGGATTGATGCCGTTATCACGGGAGTGGGTTCCTTATGAAAGGATGTTTGGCCCCTTTTTTCCTCTCTCTCTCTCTCTCTCTCTCTGTTCCTCTGTGCCCTTCCACCTTCCACCTTGGGATGATGCGGCAAGAAAGCCCCTGACAGATACAGGCCCCTGTCTTGAACTTCGCAGAACCATGAGTCAATAAATTTCTGTTCATTATAAATTCCTAAGTCTTGGGTATTCTGTTACAGCAGCACAAAACAGACTAAGAGAGCGCCCATGTACTTTTGTTGAGTAAATGAACCAGTATGTTTTGGGTGCACCATTGGATCTGTGATTCTTACACTTTAGTGCTTATCACAGTCGCCAGGTAAACCTGGGATGCTGGATAAAGATTTAGATCCCCGGGGTTTCCAGATTAATCAGAGGGTCTGGAGGTCTGCATTTTTTGTGAGCTCCTTAGGTGACTCTGATGAGGGTGGTCCATGGTCGCACTCTAAGGAGCCTGCTCTACGATAAGTGGTCAGAGTGACAGCTGGATCCCTAACCATCCCCTGGCACGTGCTCCAACAAGGGCCTGATGTTCTGGCCTGGAGGCAATCACTGAAAAATGTGCACAAACCAGTGTTTGTAAAAGCACAGAATGGAAAGCGTTAATTAATATTCTCATAGCACATTGGAGTTTACCAAGCATGTCTGAACATTATCGCACTTTATTTAATTCTTGCAACAGTGACAGGAAGAAGAGTGTGTCACTTCCCACATTTTAGAGATGAGGACACAGGGGCTCAAAGAGGTTAGGTGACAGAGTCGGTAAGAAATGAAGCTGGTACCTCTAGCTCCATGGCTTGGCTCTTTCAGCGTATTCCACTGATCCTCAGCCACTTTCTCTAGAGGGTGTTCTTGGTCTGGAACTTAAAAATATCTCAACTTTGCAACACCAAAATTATGCTGGTGACCTGGTAACTAAGTTCAATAGCAATAAACCAACGAAACCAATGAACACACATGCACACACACACATTATTTCGAATATCATTTGCTTTCTGAATTCCTTCTTCCTTTTTTTTTTTTTTTTTGACATGGTCTTGCTTTATTGCCTGGGCTAGAGTGCAGTGGCATCATCATAGTTCACTGCAGCCTCAAACTCCTGGCCTCAAGTGATCCTCCTGCCTCAGCCTCCCAAATGGCTAAGACTATAGGTGTGTACCACCACACCCAGCTAATTTCTCTATTTTATGTGGAGATGGGGCTTCACTGTGTTGCTCAGGCTGGTTTTGAACTCCTGGCCTCAAGTGGCCCTCCTGTCTTGGCCTCCCAATGTCCTTAAGATTACAGGCATGAGCCACTGCACCCAGTCTGCTTTCTGAATTCCTAAAGACAACACTGAAAGGTTAAAATGCTGGAAAGACACTCAGTGTATCATAACTCAGTCTTCTAAAGAACAGAAGCTTATTTTCTTCTGATTTTGAACAAAATGTCCTGCTCTCGGATGGGCTGATCTCCATAGTGACGTGTCTCCAGCCCCCCGGCTGCAGTAAGGCTGAGCCTCACTGAGCACAGGTTCCAGTGTGGCCCCAGACTCCAGCAGTGAGATCACACTCATCAGGGAAGGGAGATGCATGTGTCTGTCCACACTGACACAGGTCCCCACTACCCCTTTGTGAAAGGACTCAGGAATCCAGCCACCTGATCAGGAGCAACAAGACCTGGAATGTGACTGCCAGAAGAACACGCTGTGGCCAGATCTGCATGTCATGCTCCTTGGAGTGAGAGAAAAGTCCGCAGTGATGGAATGTGCGTGACAGAGTTAACGTGAGTCATTAAATGCTGTAACTGGGCCCCGAGGGAGAGCTCAACAACACGACTACGTAGAGGCAGGCGGAGGCGCCTGTCATTGCCCGTCCTTGCGGCAGCCTTCTGGGGTAGATATCCTGATTCCATCTTGACAAATGAAGGAGCTGAGACCCAGAAAGGTCAAAATCTGTTCAAGGTCACTCTAAGCAGACATCAATAGGTAGGATAAAATAAATTGGTTAAGATGGCAGAGTCAGGATTCGAATCCTCATGTATTGGACATTAAAACCTTTCCACTGAGCCACTGTGTTCATCCCATGCATGTGTTTGAATGCACACTCCACTGAGAGGTTGGAGACTGCAGTGGTCCTTTCCACGCTATCTTTAGGAAGAGATAAAATATTGCTGTAAACTGAACAGAAACCAGGATGTCACCAAGGGAGATCCTGTAAAGATGCCATGGACACACACAGCACATCCTTTGGGGGACTCTGGATTTCTGCAAGTGGAGGGGGCAAGCATCTGGCATCCTGTGGGGGAGAAGATGCCTGAGCAAATGCCTAGAGGCTGAAGCCTGGCGCGTAACTGTGGATCAGGAGCAGACGATGGACCTGCAGAAAGACAGGAAGGAAAGGCAATGGCAAATTCTGGATGCCAGCTGGACGCAAGTCTGAGGAACAGAAAGGTCAGTCCCATCCAGACAATGGCTCTCAGGACCTGGAGCATCCACCCAGCCTGGGGATATATTCCTGCCAGTCTCTCCACCTGGGCCACCAGCAGGTCTCCAGTTTTGAAGCATTTACACAACTGCAACTTCATGTGACTCTTGTAGAAGCTTAGGAGTTCTAGGAATGGCACATAGATGCTCTCATGGTACAAATACACTGAGACCCCAGAGGACATGTTCTTTGCATAAGGACATGTGGTTGGTGATGGCAGACCAGGGCCTGGAACCCAGGACCCTGACTTGCTGTCTAGTGCTCTCCCTGCTTCCACCACCACACTGGTGGTCCCTCCCCAGGGAGGCTGTTTACACACACCCCTGCCCAGCCCTCAAACTGGGCAAGCAGAATCCATGAAACAGACTTTCCTACAGGGCTGTGGGGCCTCTGCTCTCTCACTCATCAGAGAGCAGAAGAATTGGCTTGCTAGATGGGGCTTTGCCACCCAGGAGTCTCTATGGCTGGCCCAGGCCCCACAGGCCAGGTGTGGAGGGTAGTGGGCCCAGCCAGAGGAAGAGGAAGCCCACTGCCTGGAAAGTCAGCTGGCAATCCCCTGGAAGAAGCTGAGCCCCCACTGTCTGATGGGACCCAGAATACTAGGCAACATTTATCAAAGGTTCGCTGTAATCCAGACACTCTGCCTGCTTTATCTCATTTAATCTTCATGACAGCCCTAGACTAGAGTTACTTTAGTTACTCCCCACACAGATGAGGAAACAGAGATTCCAAGAGGTTAAGCCACATGTCCAGGGGGTCAGAGCTGCTGAGGATGGAAGTTGGACCCAGACCTGTGCATCAATCACTCTGACTGTTCTGATGCTCAGATTTGGTTTCCCCAATCTCTCCTGAAAATGCCCAATTAGCCTTCACTCCCATCCTTCCCTCATCTACCTCTCTTCCCAAACAGGATGCTTTGGCTGAATGCAGGCTGAGCTGAGCAGGGATTCAGTGTCTGTCTGAGGGCTCACTGCGGGCCAGGCCTTCTGCTACACACTTTAAGTTCATTCCTCCACTTGCCATTCACAGGATGGGGGTTACCACCTTGATTATGGATTGAGTGTCAGAAACTTGCAGCTAAGCCGCTTGTCCAAGGTCTCCCAGACACCCCATGGCAGATCGGAGACCAAAATGCAGATCCCTCCTCAGCCCAGGGCTTTGCCACCTACACTGCAGTTGCCCCAGAGTTGGGCAAACAGAAAGAATTGCAGTCCAGCTGGAGTCTACGTGACCCAGTTACGGAGCCATTCCTTTCCGCCGAACTTACATGCACACACAGTCAGCCGGTGAGTCTGCGCCTTGCTTTGAAAATCCATTAAGTTTGCCCGTGGCGGCAGCAGCTTCTTTATTTGCAACTCATACTGGCTCCAGGAGCAGAGAAGAGTGTGATTGATCTTTCTTAGTGTTAGACTGCGAGGCATTGAACCGGCCCATGAACAGCGGCTTCTCTGGGTTTGAAATGACTTCTAAAGATGTCTGGCCCTATTCATTTCCTGTCCCTGAGCTGGAGTGAGGCAGTCGAGCTTGTCTTGTATCCCCATGACAAAAGCCTTCAGGAAAAGCCATTCCTCCCAGTTCCTTATCCCACTCTAGTCCCCGCTCACCCGCAGCCACCACCCAGAAGTTTGCCAGGGGTCCTGCCCAGGCTGGAGTTCCGGGCAGATCAGCACCAGGACAGTGGACAGCTCCTCCCCTTCCACTCCTCCCTGGCCCTCTGTCGTTTTCAAGAAACTCTGACTGTGGAGGCCCAGAGCTGGCCTCTGGGTGCTGTGTCTGCTGAGTTCTGAAGCGTGGTCCTCAGAACGAGCCATCCTCAGTAACCATGCATTTAGCAGTTGCTGGGTTGACTGTTTCTCCCCATTTACAGGCTCGGAAACTAGCTCGCGGCCACACATCCAGTGAGGGGCAACATCCGGGTCTGTTGGATTCCAAAGGCCATGCTTTTAATCGGTGAACCATACTGCCCCATCACTCGGAAAGGTAGAATATTTCAAACCTATGCCTTCCCCTTCCCCTGTCCATCTCCCTGTAACCTACACATCACTGAGCACATGCCAGGCTGCTCCCACTTGCATGTGTGGCCTGACTTGACCTGACTCCCCTGGGATTCCTGGGGACTGTTCCCAGCACCTGTACCTCTGTGGGTGTGTTCCCAGTGAACAACTGGAGGTGAGACCCCTGCCTTACTGGTGATTCTGAAGTTGCCCTGGCTGGGCCCTGTCCAGGACTGGGGCAGCCATTACATGATGCCCTCAACAGACCACTGGAGGAGGCCCTAGCCTGGGTGCCACTTCCCAGCATTTTCCACTGGGGACAAGCTCATTTCTCTGGTGGAAAAGGACCTGGAGCTGGCAGCATCATGTAGCAGACAGCACCCTGGACTAGAAGCCAGGGGTTCCGGATTCTGGTCTAGTCACTGACCCTAATTGAACACGTGCCTTTGGGCAGTTCCTTCCCCTCTCATAACTCAGATTGCTCATCTATGAAATGAGGGCGGGGGGTGAATGAAGCCATCTCACTGGTGCATTTAGGCTGCTGAGGATGCCACACAAGGGACTTGGATAAGGGGAGAGGGGTCAGGAAAAGGGGACAGAGACAGGCCTCCCGGGGCCTCCTTCCCCATATGGCTGGAGTTGAATCCCTTCTGCTGCAGTGGCGGCAGAAACCCATGCACCACTTTGGCTTCGCAGGTCCGCGGGGGTGGATATGAGGGGAGGGTTCGTCTTCTCTGACTGTGCACTCGTGGGAACAATCACTGGTCTCAGCTTTCAGCCCTCATCACACTTAGCGGCCTGTGTATGCCGGTCCCACTCTGTATAGGCATTCAGGGAGAGAGCCTGCCTGCAGGTCTGTTGGGGACAGAGGCAGTGCACATGCGTGTGTGTGAGTGTGTGTGTAAGAAACAGAAAAAAGTCAGACTGCCTAGTGACATCAAAGTGATATTTTCTTATGGAAATTGATGTGGGGCAAGCAAAGACTATTTTCCTAAATGACTCAACTCTTCAGGGCAAGATTTAGACAGCAGGAAAAATCATTTCTTTGTTTTGCATGGATACTCAGGGGCGTTTTGTGGAAAATCAAACCATTTGCTCGTGGCAGAGAGGTAAGGGGGAGGGGTTGTTACAGAAAAGGAGTGCTGAGCTCATCTGGCCCCTCCCTCTGACCCCAGCCTAACCATGCATTCTCAAATACCCCTTGTCAGCATCCGAAGCTCACTCTCCCAACCAGGTGTCCTGGCTTTGACACCTGGAGGTCCCACCAGGGGGCGTCACACATCCTGGCCCAGCCAGATGGGAACGGAGCCTTGGTCCTGTGCACCCCACCCCCTTCGCTCTGCTCCTGGCCGCTGTGCCTCCCGGTGGGTGAGGGGGCGCAGCAGCCAACCAGATCGCCTGAGTCACTCTGTTCTGTGTGCCATGGATCTGACAGGAGAAGCATTTCTCCTCCTGTGCAGCTTCGATTTTTTTCTTTTTATTATAGTAAGTTTTTTCTTACCAAGGTTTGATTTACATAGGGAAAAGTAAAACTCAACTGTATCATTCACTGAGTACCGATAAACACATCATCTATGCCATTCACATACCTGCTAAGATACAGAATGTTTCTGTCACCCCGGAAAGTTCCCTCATGCCCCCTTCAAGGCAGTGCATGTCTCGCCTCCCACAGCTAACCGCAGCACTACTTTCTGTCATCGCACATTAATTGTGTGACTTCTAGAACTTCATCTGAGTGGAACCGAACAGTGTATGTTCTTTCAGATCAAGTTTATTTCACTCAGCACAACAGCTTTTAGGTGTGTACATGCTGTTGTGTATTTCAGTGGTTCTTTCCTTTCTGCTGTTGGGCATATACGTATAAATATGCCACATTTTTTAGCCATTCTTCTGTTGAAGTACATCTGTGTTATATCCAATTTGGGGATAGTCTGAAAAAAGCTGTCATGGACATTCTTCTACTAACTTTTAAATGCATATATGTTTTAGTTCTCTTCAGTAAATATCTACATACATATTTAACTTTATAAGAAAATGCCAGACGGTTTTCCAAAGTGTCTATATAGTTTTATACTGCAACTAGCATTAAAGTAGGTTATCTTTTCTTATTGAATTGTGAGAGTTTTAAAATATATTTTGGATATAAGACATTTATTATTAATAGATATGTGCTCTAAATACTCTCCCAATCTGTAGCTTATCTATTACTTTTCTTAATGGTATCTTTTGATGAGCAGAATTTATTAATATTTATGAAGTACAATCTATAATATCTTTGTGATTCTTGGTCCTGCTAAAAAAAAATGTTCTTATCCCCAATTGGCAAAGGTATGTTTTCTACTAGGAGTTTTATAGTTTTAGCTTTTATATTTAGGCAAAAGATTCATTCAAATTAATTTTTGTGTGTGGTGTGAAGTAGGTTGAGGTTTGTTTTTTTCTGTTTGGTATCTAGTTGTTCAAGAAATTTTCACTGAACAGATTTTGCTTTCTACATTTATTTACTTTGGGGGCTTTGTAAAAATCACTGACTGAGTGATTCTATTTCTATACTCTTTGCTGTGTTCTATCTCTTCATATATCTTGATACCAATCTATATACAGTGGTTTTTTTCTTATAGTAAGTCTTAAAATAAACATCTTAAAATAAATATCAGTATTATACCCCTCGGTGGGATCTCCAAGTGCCAAAATAAAGTTACATGAATTCTTCAATTTTATTTTTCATTTTCAAAATTGTTTTTATTATTTTAGGTCTTCTAGTTTTTCTTATAAATTTTACAATTAACTTGCAAATTTATGTATATTTTTAAAAGCATGCTGGAATTTTGACTAGATGCCATGTCTGGAAGGTTCCACTCACTCTACCCAGCCAGGGGGGCGGGAACCTGTGGCCTCAAGGCCATATGTGACCCTCCAGATCTCCAAGTGCGGCCTCTCAACCGAATCCAGACTTCACAGAACAAACCCCTTTATTTAAAGGATTTGTTCCAGAACATTTGGATTCAGTCAAAAGTCCACCTGGTGGATTTACAGGCAGTTTACAAAACCGGTGTGCCTGGCAATGTGTAGACACCTCGTTCTTTCCGTTGGGAAGCACGGTCCTCCAACAGGAAAGCAGGGAAGGGCCAACAGACCCACCTGGAAGGTCCTGAAACCCTGCACACCGTCTGGGCCGGCCCCCCTCCACCACGGCAGCTTCCAAGCATGGGATACCCAAAAGGGCCCCAGCCCCTGACACTGAGTCACACCTATCTCTGAGCCGAGGCCCAGGGCCCCAGTTCCCCTGGGCTGGCTGATTTTTTGGTAAGGCTCACTGTGTAACTCCATGGTGAAATCAGGGTACTTTTCTTCTCGAAAAGGATGGAGCCCCCACAGGAAGCCCACGTAGGCTGGGATGGTTCCTCTGGGTGCCAGGCTTTCGGGAGCAACCCAGGAGAATGCAGGAGGACCCGGAAAAAACTTGTCCTATCAAGAGTGTGGGTTTGTCACCTGAGAAGCTCACAGTGTTTCAGTGAGTATTTGGGACATCAGTTCTGTGTCCATTAGCTAAGTGAGTCATTACAAAGCTTTGTCCCATGTGTTCACTGACCTGGGTGGCATCCATTCATTCACTCGGCTACAGTCTGGGGACTTGCTGAAGACACTAAAACAAAGAAACTTCAGTCCTTGTCCCCAAGGCCGATACCTGGCAAGTAGCAGGTGCTCGCTAAAGACATGTCGGCTGACAGAGGAACGGGGACGT
The DNA here is from genome assembly GCA_963575035.1 of Avahi laniger. Lineage (NCBI taxonomy): Eukaryota > Metazoa > Chordata > Mammalia > Primates > Indriidae > Avahi > Avahi laniger. Next base: position 52,351 of record CAUYSK010115341.1, read on the forward strand.
CGGAGCTGTGCCCTGAACTGCGCTCTGAGGAAAGACACTTGCAGCAGCAGGAAGGGTTTACACAAGTGCAGAGCGGGAACACCTGAAACACTGGGCGACGCTCTAGTGCCCCGGGCGGAAGGAGCCCGACTTGCTACTTCTCAGCCTCGTTTCGATTTGGTGTGAGCAAGAAACAGCCACAGGAAAGGGTTTGAAAGGCCCCAGCAAGGTGATAGCCGCCACTCACCAATAGCCACGCTGCGCCCCTTTGGGAATAAAGACCATCTGTCAGGACGATGTTCGGCCGCGAGGCGATGTGTCACAAGGCGCTGCCCCATCTGCAGGAGCTGCTCCCGATCAGAAGGTGATGCCACATCTCTCCCCAGCCAGTCTATTCCCCTGCGAAATATGTTTAGCGACATGCGGAAGCGTTGACAAGGGAGCTGGATTTAGAGAACACCTGCCACCCCCCAACACCTGAGAAATAAGCCGCAGGGTGACTCAGCACGTTGTTGTTTTTGAAGACTGTTCGGCTATTTCTGAATATTCAGCTGGGGCGGACAGGATGCTGTCTTCGTGTTTAGTCTCACACACACACACACACACACACACACACACACACACACACACACACACCCCTTTGTCTTCTTCCCTGTAGGAACAAGAGCAAGTACTAAAACCCAACATAGTAGCATCAGACCTCACTGTCTGCAATGTCTTTTTCATAAGCCTGGCCACAGTTAGAATTATTTGTTCAATTTTTTCCTTTCCCTCCAAAAACTAGGGAAGAATATGCTCCAAGTTCCAGCATATAGCCAGGTATTTTCATAAGGGTATTTGTGTTTATAATGGACAGAAACCCAATTCTAACTAGTTCAGGCAAAAGAGATTTCTTGGAAGGGGCCTGGGTGTTTCGTGTACCCTTGAGCTGGAACCACCCGGTCCTCCAGGTACCTGGAAGCAGGCGTTGGAAGACCCCCTCTGACACCGTCTCTCCTCACCACTCAGCCCTGCTTCCCGCTCCATACTGTGACAGCTTTCTTCTCCGTGCTGGGTCCACCGGTCTGGTAGACAACGTGGTAGCCAAAGACCTGTGAACCTCACGTCTTGTCAATTTTCCTCCAAAGAGGGCCTGAGCCTCCTCCGTTAGCCAGACATTAACAGATCCCAGGGAGGAGCTCTGGCTGGCTGAGCTGGGGCCAGGTGCTCACTTCCCAGCCACGGGGCACGACCACTTTATGTCGGAATGGCCGTTAGAGAAGCGAGATTAGGTGTTACATCAGAAACCTGTCCCAATTTGTTGTTGTCTCTCACATATGTAGTAATATGCTGGACAAAATAACATACGTGAGCCCTTCAAGGGGCTGAGAGGCATTTGAGAAAGTAACGCATATTTGCCCCACATGTCTTTAGAAGCAGTTAGGTCAGAGGTGATTTTTTAATCCAGGTCACTCACCTGTAGCCCCAGAGCATGGCAGTGGCTACAGGTGGTTAAGAGATTAAGGGAACAGTCAGGCGTGCCTCTCCGCGGAGCTGCCCCTGCTGTATTGTGGAGACCAGGTGCAGTTGAGCTCCCCAGGGACATGAAACGCCTATGCTGACAGGGGCTGTGCCACATCTGCATAGAGGTGAGGTGGTCGAATGCAGGCCCAGGGCCAAGGTGGCCTCCTGGTGGCCGTTTCCGCTCCCACCTGCCCTCTGCCTCTCGTCTACCTCCTTCCTCCCAAAGGGAGTGATCGTGGAGCACGGAGAGCAGTCCAGACGGAAATGAAAACCAAGGCAGCCCTGGGAGAACACTTAGTTGCAGTAAAACCTGGGGAAGGTCTGTGCCTGGACTACTTGGTCCGCATCTCCGGATATCTGCCTACATGGGGGAAAGTCCCAGGGGCAGCTTCAGGCTGCTGCTGAGGAAGGCCATCGTCCTCACTCAGATGGCACTTTTTGTATGTCGGGAACTGATCTACAACTCACTCAAAGCTCGAATAGCTGTCTACGGTAGCTGTGATTATTGTCCCCACCTGCTCTGGGTTGAGTAGCATCCCCCCTAAACTCATGTCTACCTGGAACCTCAGAACGTGACCTTATTTGGAAATAGGATCCTGTCAGATGTGATTAGTTAAGACGAGATCATCCTGGAGTAGGATGCTCGGTGTCCTTACAAGGAGAGGGAAATTTGGACACAGAGACACACAGAGGGAAGACAGCTGTGTGGAGACAGAGGCAGAGGTTGCAGAGAGGCTGCCACAAGCCAAGGGATGCCACGGATCGCCAGCAACGCCAGACGCTGGGAGGGGCACAGCCCTGCTGACCTCTTCAATTTGAATTCCCAGCCTGGGGAACTGGGAGGGAAAAATTTTCTTCCGTTGTAAGCCTCCCAGGTTGCTGGAAATTTGTTACAGTAACACTAGGAAACCAATGTGCCGCCTTACAGAGGAGTAAACGGCACAGAGAGGTTAAAACACCTTTTCCACAGCCACACAGCCAGCAAGTGGCAGAGGTGGAACGGGGAATGCGGCAGGAGGCAGGAGTAGGGACTCCGGGTCTGGCGCAGGCTGGAGGGGCGCAGCCTCACGATTCACTCTGGGGTGCCCCTGGCAGCCCAGGCACCCTGCTGAACAGCTGGCACAGTGTCGCTGGCACCGCTCTGCCCAGTGTGGCTTTGCGTCCCTGCTGGGGCTTCCTGCGGACAAACATCTGCATGATGCTACTCCCCACGCCCCTGCCAAAGTCCCACCTCCCAGCCTGGGCTGTCCCATGGCCTGGCCTCCTTCCCCATTGTTGCTCACACATCCTTTCCTGGAGATGGGGGGGAGGGGAGGTCCTGCCAGGCCCCCGGCATCAGTAAGAATCAACAATGAGCGCGTTGGCAGCCACCAATTTTGCCTCTGGCTGGATCGATCTTCCTACACTGCTAGAACTTTTACAGCTTTCCCAAACCCCAAAAGGCTTCATGATCAGCCTTCTATTTTTTTTTTTTTTTTTGTATCTCCTCATCATAAAAGTAGCAAGCATTTGTCAACATTTGGGAATATGGAAATGTAGGGGCCGAGCCTACCATGGCCCCTGCCCCAAAGCAACGGTGCTAACATTTCTGTGTTTCTTTATTGTCTTTTTAAATACTTCTTTTTACCTGTTTGTTTCCTCAGCTGGGACTGTGCTGTTAATTGTTCTTTTACTTAACATTAGGACTAGTCCCCACGCATCTTGCCGTCCTCAGGACAGCACTGTAATCACCGCCTGGTGCTGCGTTAATGGACTTAGTACAATCTACTGACCGTCCTCACAACATTGGTGGTGGGAGGCGTCGCACTTTTCCGGAATTATAAATAATGTGATAAGCATCACATCTTTTACATCATAGTTTCTTTTCTTAGAAGAAAGAATCTAAAATGGAACTGCTGAGTGTGGACGTCAGGAAGGGTCTTGGTGTTTACGGCCAAGTGACCCCACCGTGGCGGTCCCAGCGGGTGGACCGGCCAGTGTCTCCTCCCCCCGCCCTCAGCGCAGGCTCTTCCTTCTCTTTGATGCTTGTGAATTTGATGGACGGGAACTTGGCTGCTTGTGCTAGTTTGCATTTCCTTGATTGCTAATGAGGCTGAACCTTTCAAACATACCCGTCATTTACATTTCCTTGTTTGTGGATTTTCTGTTTGCCTCCTGCCCACGCCTCTGCGCCTGCCTTGGTGCTTTCTTATTAATTTACAAGGATGTTTTCCTTGGGGCACTAACCCTTTTCTGCCATGCTTGCTTACTGCTGTTGTCCAAATTGTTCGGTTTTTAAATTTTAAATAAGCTTTCATTGTTTCGGAAGCTCTGCGTGTGCACTGTAGAAAATGGAAAATACAAACAAAAATAAAAAGGAAGATCGTCACATTCCTACCGCCCAGAAATTTCCACTTTTAACACCTTCACACATAACATTTCTTTTTTACTTCACCCAAATTAGATCATTCCGCATGTAATGTTTTATAATCTGATTTTTCCAGGAAACTATCCCTACTTTGTTGCCGTTTGGAACATGTTCGTGTTATCTAATCACCCAGACCATAGTCTGACTTCTCGGCTGACCCACCACTGTCCTTTGGAGCTGGTTTGTCCAATGCAACATTGGACGCAGGGCCACTCAGATCAGACTTTTATGTTCCTAGGTTCCTTGTAACTCAGCAAAGTCCCAGTTAACAGACTTGAGGAAGAGACGGGGCCCCTCTCTGCAGACAAACCCACCAGCTGGATCCGCCCAGCTGCTTTTGCACGATGTCATGAACTTATGCCCCTCTCCCCTGCATTTTCTGTAACCATTTCCTTCCCCACAAGCAACATGCATGCACTGATTTCTCCTCTGACGTTTTCCCCGTTTTTAGGCTGGGGGCCTCCCCCAGCCAACTGTGACAGCCCGTCTCTGTCTCTCCGACCCTGGATGCTGCCGTCCAGTCTCCTGTGGGATTTGGAGGGAACTTTGCACTCCTCTAACATCCGCACCACCTGTGCAGGACAAGGCTCTCGCCTCCCTGAAACTCTCTGCAAATCCCCTGGTGAGACGCTGAGCTGGGGCCTGAGAGGTGAACCAGTCTCTGGCAAAAAACTCTTCCTCCAAGAGAAGCTGAAGCATACATTTTACACATTTCTCTAATTTTAGGGATTACTCTGCCTCAGCCACCTGCCTCAAAATCAAAAATATTCCAGTTCCTGAGCGTTCAGTCTGCTTTAGCTCCACAGGCCCCTCCACAAGGCCAGTAGGGGTCCCTTCCCCGGGACTGTGTGTTCCCAGGAACGCTTACTCACAGGGTCTGTTCTGCAGGAGAAGCTTGGCATAGAACGCGGCAGAAAAGGAGAGAGGGGGCCGGGTAGGAAGGGGGGGAAGAGCAACACGGGCTTCCTGTGCGGTTCTAGCTGCACCCTCTGTGTGCCCTGAGGACGCAGGGGCAATGTCGGGAGACAGGGCCCCAGCCGCAGAGTCCGAGCGGCCAGGTCAGGGCCCATGGGCCTGTGGGTGCATTGCTCATCTCTCCAAATTCCAATTTCCTTGTTCATTTGTACAATGGGGATAATAATAACTACATCGCAGGCATACATGACTGTAGGAATGATCTAGAAACACATGTGGAGAGAGCTGAGACATAGAGCACTGGGGCAGCAGGCCCAGTGATGGACGGAGGTTTACAGAACCTCCAGCGTCAGGCAGATGAGCCAGTGACGTGGCAAGTGAGCTCTCTGGGTCCTTTCAAGTGGCCGTGCTCCAAGGCAGGTCCTTTCAGTACGGAGGCTGCAGGGAGATGCTCACCATGTGGCCATGAAGCCATCTCATCCCCTGGTGCTTTCCCCAGGCACCTCCGCCACCACCACCACCCTGCCCATCGTGAACACTCCACGCCTCGTGGCCCCCAAACACAAGCTGCTCACAAAGATGTATGTGACATTCACAAGCACTGAGGTGCCAGTGTCTGAAGACATCTTCCGCTGCGACCCTTCTGGACATCTCTGCTCCTCCTTCTGGGCCTCTTCCGTTCGCTCTCCCCCTCCATTGAGAGGAACTCTGACCTTGTGGTCACAGCCATAGCAGAAACAAAATCAACCGAAGTGGCCTAAGTCTGTGCCTCCCTGGCCGTCTCAGGATACTTGGCCTTGTGTCTAAATGTCAGTGTTCTCGAGTGTCTGATGTAGCCCCAGTGTCTGAGGGGCACTGGGCGTGAGCAGAGCGTGACTCTGGCAGGCACGCATGTGTTGGTTCATTCCACACGTCCACACTGACTGTCAGGCCGACAGCACGTCAGGGATATACGGTGTATGGCAGACGCAACTATTCTCGTGGAGATCACGGCCTGGCATGAGCCTACCGGGGCTCGGGCCACCAGGAGGATTTCCTGGGTGGAGGGAGGGGTCAGTGGGGACCTGGAGTGGGCCCCCTGGGCAGTGGCAGCGAAAAGGACGCCGAGGACAGCAATGGGCAGAGGCGTGGGAAGAGCGCTCAGCGGAGAGTGCAGTGCAGCCACTTGCAGGGGACGAGGCTTCTGGAAGGGCACAGGAGGGGCAGGGCCAGCCGCAGGCTTCCAGGCGCAGCTCCGCGCCCAAGTCAGCGGGAACAGGAGCTGTTTTAAGCCGGAAGCGGCGAAGGCAGAGCTGTGTCTCAGGAGCCCACCCTGGCTGCATGCCTGGGATGCCTTGGGGAGGAAGGACATGTGCGCAGACTTCCACATGATGCTGAGAATCGCTTCCTCTGTGGAAACCTGGAATTCTCTTCTTTGTGCTCCAAAGAACAGAACAGAGCATGAGTGGAGGATTCTGGACACCCACGTTCTGGTCCCAGGTAGGTCAGCAGGTGACCTTTGGCAAATCCCTTCATCTTGTCTTGCCTCATTTTCTTCATCTGTAAAATGGGTGTAATGCAGAAATCTTTGCACCTCTGCACAGAGATGAATGTCTAGAGATGGTCACTGTGACATTACTCAAATTACAAAAAATGGCAACAACCCAAGTGTCCATCACTGGGGACCTACCTGGAAAGACAGAGGCCAGCCACACAGCGATTGCTCTGACGACCTTAAATCAGGCGCTGACTGACAAAGCTCCTCAGGACATACTGTTAAGATCAACTTTCAGAACGTTACATATTGTACAGCAGCATTCATGTTAAAATATATATTCGCATGAATATGTATGTAAATGCTTAGCAAAGGGGCTGGAAAGATGTTCCAAAACCTTCACAGAGGCAGCTGGGGTCGGGGGAGGTACGGGGTTGGGAGTCCAAGTGTGTCCCCCCCTACATACTTAGGTATCCTTGGCTTCTTTTCAACAAGATATCTCCATGTCACCTCTGTGAAAGACACAGCACGTGAGGCTGGGAGGTGGCTGGTGGACTCTCAGCTCTGGGGCGGGGGCGGCAGGGCTAAAGGAGGTGGGGGTGCCTAGCATGACGGTGGCTCGCCACCAGGGGGCAGCAGGGGACACCGACACCCGACTTGGACTTGGTGAGCCTGCACTGGGGGACCCAGCTCTGTCACCTGTGCCAAGTGACCTAAGCTCCCTGCAACCTCAGCTGCACAGAAATAATAAACGATATGCCCCCAATTTGGGAAAGGTCCCGATGAGGCCATGCGTGCGTGCAAAGGCACACGGAAGGATTCTCATTACCTCGCCGTAAAGAAGGACTTCGGCATTCACGGAAGAGCGAGGCAAGGACGGTGCCTATGTGGAAAGAGGTGAGGGAGGTGAGGGAAGGGAAGGGAGTGACCACTCACCATCACTCGGCGTCTCATCTATTGTCACAATCTCCTCTCCATCTTACAGATGAAAAACGAGGTCCGGTAACTTGCCCGGGGCCATGCAGCTGATAACGCGTGAACGGACGGATCGCAGGACCTCCCTCTCCAGGTGTCCATGGGAGGTGCCCAAGCCTTGTTTGCAGGTTTGTGGGCAACGGTGCCTGGATGCCAGGATCCTGGGTGGTCACCTACGCCAGGGGCCTCCACCGTGGGTATTCGGCAGAAGGGGTGTCCCCATCACTACGGTACGCCAGCCCACTGGTGAGCCAGGGACTGAGCCAGGTGCCAAGGAAGAGAAAACTGACTCACTGGGATAGAGAACTCTCCCCCTGCTTCTGCCCTCGACTCCCTAAACCTGGATGAAAACTCACCCCGGAGCTTCCCACCCCTCAGCATCTGCAGTCAGCACTGTTTTCTGGAAGCAAACTGCATTCCCAGATATGTGCTCAGTACAGTAGAGGATTTCGGCTACCTGGATCCCTGCTCAAGGGGGTTTGCTCTTAGCAAGGAGGATTTGTGTTCACACTGGAAGGCCCCGGGCCAAGAGGGGTGTCTGGGCTGGGACGTGGCCACACAAAGTGGGAAACATGCCAGCACCTCCATCACTTAGGTTGCTTAGGAGAGGGTGCGATTTCTCCATCCTTATTTCTCCAGAATGTTCCTGAGTGGCCCAGGGTTCAGTTAATTAAATCGATTTCTCTCCCTTCCACCCCTAAGGACAAAAGAAGGTTGGGGAAGCAGTGGGCCTCGGGCCTTGGCTGCAGGCCAACCCCTGGGACTGCTCTTGGAAACTGCTCGGCCGCTGGGCCGTGGGCTGTACCTTCCCACGGCTCTTCCCGTGTGCGCTTTTCTTCTTTTCACCTGAAAATGCTGGAAATCCCTGGGCAGGGGAGCAAAAAGGCCGGGAGCTGCCTTCGGGGTCTATTAAGGGAGAGTTAATGGGAGCAGAAGGAATTGGTGACATTTTAATATTTAAACTTTCCTCTTCAGACACTATTTCTGGCCTTTAAAGCCCGACCTCCTCCCACCTGCGGCCCCTCACGCTGGCCCGTCACAGTGCAAATGCTTAAGCCATTGTCCAGGGCCCTGTGTGCCCCCAGCGCCTCCCTCCCCACCCCATTGTAGCACACACACCCGCTTCCTCCTCCATGACTTGGCTGTTTTCATTGCCTCTCCACCAAACCCTTGGCTTGTAGACTCTCAGTTTGTATTTCTCAATTCAAGCCTGAGATTTCCTTACAGTACTTATGCATATATATACATACATATATATATATACATATATATATACATGACAACCACACACACACACACACACACACACATGCATATGCACACGTGATTTCTAGGGTGACCATTCCTATTTGTGCTCTAGAATTTCAACGTCAGCATATGTGTTTACAATCATATCTGGGCCGAGGAAACACCAAAGGATATCAGTGTGTCTGCAGAGGTTTTGTACATAGAAAACAAGTGGGCCATCACATGGCCGCCGGTGAAGGTATTTAACTGAGAGCTGGACTCTTTCCAGCCCCAGTGGGAGAGGACATTGCCAGTAAACCGCATGCATTCTGTGGATCCATCCCTGTGTGCACCAACTTGCAGCTACAACTAAATAAACCACGAAAAATGTTTTGTTTCCAGTTCTAGTAATAATTAGGTTAGGTGCCTGTTTAATTAGGACCTGAATAATTCCCCAACACTGTCTTCAATGGCACAGAGTAGATTTTTAGTGTTATTGTGGGACGGGACACCTCATTAGAAGTGGCATTTGCAGATCATTCACAGAAAGTCGCAGTTCCATTCAGTCTCTGAATATCCGGCACGAGAGAACAGTGCCTGGCAGAACTGATGGTACCAGATACACGTCTTTGTTTTTTCAAACATTCTGGGCACGCATTTCTTCTTTACTTTTCAACAGCTTTATTGAGATGCAATTAACATATCAGATAATTTGCCCATTTAAAGTATGGAATTCAATGTTTTTTAGTATATTCAGAGTTTACAACCATTACCACGTTTAATTTTAGAAGCTTTTGCCTCCCCACTACGACTATAGCTAAGAAACCTCATTCCCATTATCAGTTATTCCCGTCCCCAACTCCCAGCCCCACGAGCTTCCCCAGCCTACGTCACACGAATTTCCTGTCCGTCCCTACGGGTGTGCCTACTCTGGACATTTCGTATACAATTGACCATCGAACACCACTGGTTTGAACTGTGTGGGTGCACTTATAACCAGATTTTTTTCAGTGAAAGTTACACCGAGTGTGCCTTCCTCTCCTGCCTCCCCTCCACCTCCTCCACCTCTTCTGCCTCTGTCACCCCTGGGACAGCAAGACCAACCCCTCCTCTTCCTCCTCCTCCTCAGCGTGAAGCCCTGAGGAGGAAGACCTTTGTGATGACCCATTCCACCTAAGGAATAGTAAATGTCTTCTCTCTTATGATTTTCTTAATAATGTTTTCTTTTCTCTAGCTTACTTTGTTGTAAGAATACTGTATACCATACACATAACATGCAAATAGATGTTAATCAGCTGTTTATGTTATTGCTAAGGCTTCTGATCAACAGTAGGTTATTAGTTAAGTTTTGGGGGAGTCAAAAGCTATACGCAGATTTTTGACTGCACGGGGTGGAGAGGTCAGCACCCATTGCTTTAGTTGTTCAAGGATCAACTGTAAATAAAAGCAGACAATGTGTTGTCTTTGGTGACCAACTTCTTTCACTTATTGAAATGATTTCAAGGCTCATTCACGTTGTGGCATGCGTCAGTCCTTTCATTCCTTTTTATTGTCAGGTAATATTCCATTGAATGGATAGATCATGTATTGTTTATTCATTCGTCAGCTGATGACATTTCTATTCTGTGGCTGTTAGGAGTAGTGCTACCATGAATGTGTACAGGTTTTTGTGCCAATGTATGCATGCTTTCAGTTCTGTAGATTATATACCTGAGAGTAGAATTGCTGGGTCACATGGTAACTCTATGTTTAACACTTTTAGAAACTGCAAGCTGTTTTCCAAAAGCACCATTTTAAATTCCTGCTAGCAATATATAAGGGTTCCAATTTCTTCATATTTTCGCCCACACTTTTTCTTATCTGACTTTTTGATTATAGTCATCTTAGCAGGTTTGAAATGACATCTCACTGCGGTTTTGATTTGTGTTTCTTTGATGACTAATGATGTTGAACATCTTTTTATGTGCTTGTTGGCCATTTGTATAGCTTCTTTGGAGAAATGTCTGCTCAGATTCTTTGCTCGTTTTTGAAATTGTGTTATTTGACTTTTTATTAGTGAGTTGTAAGAGTTCTTTATATATTTGGATACAAGTTCTTTATCAGATATGTGATTTGCAAATATTTTCTTCCATCATGCACGTGCCTGCATTTTGTTAAAGTGAAAATTTAGATTAAATATAGCACTGGACTTGCGGCATCATCTTTCTAGTATACATTTGAATCCCCATATCAACATTTAGTTTCAGCAAAACAGCATCATCTGTCACATTAAACTAATTTGATCACTTAACTGTCATTGGTTTTATAGTTTTTTTTAATACATTTGCTTTATTCCATAGTTCTGTAGAAGCTACCTATAAAATTAAGGAATTGATACACAGTTTTACATTTGAATATATTTAAAGAATATTATAATAAGAATAACTTAAGTCAGCAATTTCCTTTAAGAAGTAGCCCTTTATTTTTCAAAAACCACCTTAGCCTGTGTGTTCCATGAGGCAGAACAGCATCTGTCTTACTCACCATTTCATTCCCTGAACTCGAAGTAACAGGACTAACCAAGTGTCTTGTGTCCCAGTGCCATGGCAATAGTGGGCACAAGTCAAACATTTGAGGAAGCCAAACCATGCACAAAGTCAGTATTTTTCTTTGGCTCAAAACTAATGATAGAAAATGAAAAAAAAGAAGCATTTTCCTGCATTGGGCACAGACTAGAACCCAGCCATTCCGTCGGCCGCAGAAAAATGGACTAGGACAGATGTTTGAAGCAGCTTCCTATCATCTTTGCCTACAAACTAGCGACCCTAATTTCAGCCCATGACCCTGAGTTCTCCAGAGCCGCTGTCCCGCCATGGGGTAGCTGTCCCCACTCCCAGATGGCATTGGCTTGGCCCCAGCACTTTGGACGAGAACACCATGTTCTATCCCCTATGGAGATGGCCCCCTGTTCTGACCCAGATTCTGCCAGAAAGGAGCAAAAATGAACCTCAAGTGAGATCTTCCTAGAATCCGTGACTTTGCATCCTCTCCACAACCTTGCAAGCACTATTAGTATCTCACTTTGTTGAGGGGGACGCTAAGGCTGGGAGAAGTACCCAAGGTCACTCTGCTGGAAAGGGATGTAGCTAGGATTCCTTCTCAGATAAAATGACTCGAAAGCCCCACTCTTGCCTCCTTGTCTTGCTAGCCCCAGACAGCAAGGAGGCCTTTCCATCCACTGAGCTATTTGCAAGTTTGCATTGAGCGAGTCACAGACATTGGAATCTATCACAAAGGCCTATCTGCCCTGACCTCCAGCAGAGTTTGTTTCTTACCCCTTCTGGAGAAAAGCTGATTTTCCAATAAGATCTGGGGGCATGGAGTCTTTTCAACATCACCAGTTCCACAGCATGGATCTGCCACATGTCCATCTGCATGAGCACAGCACAAACACACACTGAGAGAAGTCTCCACGGGACCCTCATTCCCCGATGAATAAGGAAACCTTGCTGATGGGTCAAATGCCACCCTTCCTTCCTTTACTCCAGAAGGTTGGGGCTGCCACACGCAGCCACCTCAGCGGCTCTTGCATTCTACATTCCCCAGGGGCGCTTTCCACAGACCTACATTTTCCCAGGGCTGGAAGGCATCTGAGCCGGGAGCTCCATTTCAGCAAGGTTAGTGGCAGAGCCTGATGTCAGCCCAGAGATCAGGGAAATATAGAGAAAACCTCCTAATAGTTAACCACGCACATCACGTCTGCCCAACAATGCGGAGTGTACATCTGATGGGGCTATATGGTGAACCCAATTAAGTTTGTAGAAATAGGCTGTTAAAGTAGCTGAGAACTTCTCTCATTAGGGGCAAAAAATCCAACAACTTGATCCCAGAGTTTCACGTGGGCCCAGTCTCTTCCGAAGAAATGGAAACTCGGCACTCACTTCTGCAGGAGCCTGTCAGGAGCAATGAGGGAGGTGTCACTTCGGATTCTGAACATGTTGCTCTCCCTCTCTACTGACAGGCAAAGCCCCACTGAAGGCTCAAATCACGCTGACAGAGCCCCATGCATGGACACTGGTCTTACTCTGGCTAGTAACAGTGTCCTGATGTGGCCTTCTTGGACAGCAAGGGGACACCACGACACCTGGGGGCTGAGTACCTGTGTCGCAGCTCCTGGCCTGCATGGGGTGACGACTTCCATGTGGGTGCTCCTCACACCCCCTGGGGAGGCCCCAGGCTTCAGGTCTAAGAAGTTGCAAAATAAACCAGGGCAGGAGACTCCTGATTCTCAGGCAAAGATGACGGGAAGCTGCTTCACGCATCTGTCCTGTTTCATTTTTCTGCGGGGACTGAACAGCTGGGTCCTGTTCTTTGCCCAATGCAGGCAAATGCTTCTTTTTTTCTGATTTTCAATCATTATCTATTTTTAATGCCAGGGAAAAATACTGATTTTGTGCACTGTTTGGCCTCCTCAAATATCTGATTTGTGCCCAATATTACCATTCCACTTGGGAGGGAAAGCATGTGGTCAGACCTGTGAAAATTTAGCCAATTCTATTTTTAAGTACTTAGGCAAATTCTCGAAGTGCAGACAATTGACAGACTGTTTCTACTTTCGTTAGGCTGTTTGTTTTTGTTATTAGAGGCAAAAGGCCCAGAGCACATGGGTTGAGGTTTATGCAGAGCTGGTACCAGCCGAAAGGTACTCATGGAGACCTTTCTGCTCTATTTATTTCCTTTGAGTATGTATCGTCTTTAAATAGAGTTTTCATAACATAAAAGGAAAAATAAATTTTTCATAAGCTGGGAGGACATTCATTTTGATAGTATTTTTAAAGGAACTTTTAAGTCCATGCATGTATATGAATAATGCAGTCTGTACATGACCATACTGATAAACTCATTGTATCTTTGGGGGGAGCTGTCCATGAGTAATTTATGGCCTTAACAGAATGTTCCAGTCTCCAGAAGGATCTGACGCATGCCTGTGTGATGGGGATTTTAGGCACCAGGACCCATATTTCCATAATCCTTATCGAGAACCTGGTATGTCCTAGCACCATGCCTGGGTCTAGAGACAGCAGTTAGGATAAAATGCTCTTCATGATCTCAAAGAGCTTGTGTGAAGATGTGGGACATTTATCGGGGTCACTCTAATGTGGGCAGAGCGGTCTCATTGCATTATTTTAGGTATAACATGTTATAAGAACCCCAAAGAAAGTTCTGTTTCAACTAAGCATTAAGAAAAGGCTTCATGGAAGAGGTGGCGCTCCAGCAGGCCTTGACGGAGGGCAGGAGTTCAATGGCACGAAACGGGGACAAGACCCAGGGCTCCGTGTCAGAAAAGACAGAAGTACCAAATTGTGGGTGTGTTGGGGAAAGGGATTCGCTCCAAGTGTCTTGATTTTTCACCTGGGAAATTATTGGATTAGCAACTGGGAAATCGAAATGCCAAGGGAACTAGGCGTCAGAGGCTGGGAAGTGCTGGGGGCGTGGGAGGACAGCAAGTGGCCCAGTTTAACAAGAGCGGGGGCCCTGGGAAAGGAATAACAGGGGAAGAGAGGGCGGGTTAGGGAGCTCAGCGGCCAACCGTGGCGAGTCCTCCAAGCTGCCGGACAGCCCCTGCCCCCTGTTCTGTGGTGCGGCTGACCGGCCTGCCCACAGCTGCTGGGGGTGAAGACAAACGTTGAGGGGCCCTCGGTGCCCCCAGGAATTGGGGGTATTTGTTCGTGCACGGGCCCTCCAGATGCGGACTGAAGAGGCAGGAGGAGGTTTCTGAGAATTGTCTGAGCCAGTCATGGCATTTCTGCGCTACCCTTAGTTACACTGTGGGGCCCGGAAGATGCTGAAAGAGCCTATGCAGGCCAACCTTGCCTCCGCAGGGAGAGATCCTGATCCCGGTTTCCAGGCAGTTTTTGACTCACATGACCCGCAGCCTCCTTCGTATGTGCGCAGGGAGGCGTCTCCCGATTCTCCCAGAACAGCCCTGACCCACATGGAACTGGTGGCGTTCCAGACGCCGCGGGCCCCTCTGGGACTTCCTTCCTCGATTTAGAAAAGGATGACGCATAGAGGATGTTAACAGAGGCAAGAATATGTCAAGAGTGGCGCAGAGGGAACTGACGCTGTCCTCGGCAGACTGTGTGCCCGGCCTCGCTTCTCCTTCTGGGGAGCAACGGTGGATGTCACACCTCAGTGAGCTGAGTCACCCGCAGCCCTGGTTCTCCCCGGGAAGCGTTTCATGTGCGGTCGTATCACACACACCAGATGGATTTGGAAACTCAACAACGCGGCCCCGCAGCTGCGAGTGAGAGCCTTTGGAGCGTGAGCCCACTGCAGGCAGGGTTCTCCTTTGACCACCCCTCTGGACGCTAGAATCATGGACTATTAGATTACAGTGAAACTTTAGAACTCGTCCAGTTTAGTGTCACCCAGCGAAAACACTCTCAATGATTCCTCAAATTGCTTGTCATGATTTTTGCTCAAACACTTCCAGCGACGAGCAACCCACTCGGTGAGTCCTCCACCGTGGGGCCAGCCTGACGCCAAGTCAACCCACAGCGCGGGCTCCTGCGTGTCCAAAGCTACTTATCCGTTTAAGCCAATGATGGCAATTTTGAACTTTAAGTTAATACAGTTTGGGGTCAAGCTGACCCAGCCTAAGTCTGTAGCCAAAGAGGCCAAAAGAGTCAGAGAGAGCTGAGTGATCTCGCAGGCCATAGTGGACCAGGGTGCCTTTTCCTTTGTCAGCCGCATGTCACTGCCCTGGCTCAGAGCTTCCTCATCCCCAGTGGTGTGTGCAGTAGTCTCCGATTCCCCTCCCTTGCTGGTTTCTGCTGCTGACCGGGGCCCAGGCTGCCATCGCATTGAGTCCCCCTCCTCCAACCCCACAGGTCTCTGCTACCCGCCCCCACTCTCCCCACCGTCCAGACAGTGGAGTCCAAACTCCTTGGTGTAGTATTTGTGGCTTGACCCAACCACCGC
This sequence comes from Avahi laniger, assembly GCA_963575035.1. Taxonomy (NCBI): domain Eukaryota; kingdom Metazoa; phylum Chordata; class Mammalia; order Primates; family Indriidae; genus Avahi; species Avahi laniger. The sequence continues at coordinate 67,794 of CAUYSK010115341.1, forward strand.
CAAGCCCAGCCACATCTCCCCTCCCAGTTCCACCTGACACCACCCCAGGCACCCCTGTTCTACTCCCGTGAACTCACTGGCTCAGTGACTAGTGCTCTTACATCTCTGTAATCCCACAAGTCTCGTCCTTCCTCTCCCTGGCCATCTTTCAAGACCCAGGTCCAATGTTACTGCCATTTTAAAGCCTCCCCCAGACCCTCAGACTCTCAGCCCCGGACTGGCCCTGCTGGGCCCCTGCTCTGGGCTGCATCACACTGAGGATTTCGCTCTGAAAGTGCTTACTCTGCCCACGCGTGTACAACGGATAAGACAGGCCAGACTGATGGATGGTTTCTCATTCTTTCAGTTTTTGTTTTATTATACATTTTGAGACTTTACAACGAATGTGTACCAATTTAGAATTATTTTTTCTCAGGGAACTTTTTCTTTTACCATTATGCATTGATCTTCTTTATCCCTCATTTTTTTTTTTTTTTGCCTTGAAGTTAATTTTGTTAAAATTAATATAGCTACTCTAGGTCCGTTATTATGAGTATTTTTTCTGGTATAGATATGTTTTTCCCCATCTTATTACTTTTACCCTTTTTGCAACCTTCTGTTTTATTTCCCCCTGAGGATTCCTAATAGTTAAAGGGAAAGTCTCATTCCATCCAGTCACGGCACTCAGCTGACGCAGAGGGAAAATCTTATATATTCTTTTCCAATTTAGCTTGTATAAGCGGTTTGGCTGCACGATGCTCTCCTAAAGTAATTTTTCAATACTCACAAAAAACAGCTTTATGAAAAAGTCAATCTCTTTAAAATTAAGATGATTCTAAAAACGCATCCAGTACAAGAGGGAGAGAGATATGATGACAATTAACTCTTAATTACTATGGATGCAAAAGCCACACAACTATAGAACATTTAAACTGTAAACTATAAATAAGTGTCTATAATTAAAGGATGTTTTCTACTTTGCTAACTAATTTTTTAGAGATTAAAAGACTCTAAATCAAGCATTTCTACATATACAAATTTCATGTTTATATTTACGAAAAATAAAATACCAGTTCTGTTTCTGTTACCATATATTAAATGTAGATATTTAGAATTATGGAAACAGAATTAGTGGATATATTCAAATTGACTCAATATTTTGAAGATTTAATGAATGTACCTTTTTATCAACCATTTTTTAGAAAAATGTAATGTGTATTTAACTTTTACAATTCAAATCAATGTGTTGACTCTTCTCTCTTTTTAAATTAAAGACAAAACACTGGAAAAAAGGGCAAGTATTACATTTATACCAGCTACAAAATGAAGTTCAAATTTAGCCAATGTGCAATAATTTTTAAAGACATATGAATTTAAGATGCAGGATGAAAATAGAATAAAAGAGCATGTAAAGAAATATAACTAAACCATAAAAATATAATGCATTTTCTATTTAGTAAATGGATATCTAAAACTAAATATTCTGGTTTAAAAGGTAACTTCTAGAAATTTATAATTTAAAATGTAAAAGGAATAGATATTTTTGCTTTCCTAAAATAAATCTTTTCTATATCTTCCTTCCTCCTCCTCATCTCCTCAATCCTTGTCCTTTAAAACCAATGCAAATGATTCTCAGTGATGCCTGACATCATAAAATGGGAGGAAACCAACATTCTGTGCTTTCTGATGGAAGAATACAATACCCCCAGTGAAACAGTCTTGCCAAAAAACAAAAAACAAAAACAAAAAAACCAAACAATATAAAACCTAAGTCTGATGAAAGCTCTAATTCTAACCATCAGTTTAACAGAAAAATAAGTCACTGAATCCATGGAAATTCAATTAGCAAAATGCAGATGATGGGAAATTTTATAGGACCAAGGACGTGGGTGGGTTCTTCAACGGAGTGATTGTCAGGGGAAAGAAAAAGACAAATGGAAGGGCCAAATTAGCAGCACCTTTCCCTGTTTTCCCTTCTCCCTGCCGCACGTCTTCTCCCCCATAAGTTCAGCAAACAGCTCAATCTGTCTTTTCTCCATCCTGGCCTGCAGGCTGGCTGAGAAACAAGGCATGAGAAATCAGAGGCAGCAGAACTCTTGGCACTGGTCCTCTGAGACGCTCCTTGGATCCAAGCAGAATATGGCACTGTCCGTCCAAAGCGCTCAGCCTCCTCCAGCTGATGCAGTTAACTTGCTTAGCAAGTGCTTGCGGGACAGACCACTTTCTGGCTCTGTGGGGCAGCTTTAGCTTGTGGGAAAGCAGAAGAAAACCTATATCTGGCTTCCAGAAGTTTTGGTTAAATGACCAGTGGTTCAAATGGGTAACATGCTGAGGGTGAGCAGGGCAGGCAGAAGAAAGCCCAAATCTCTGAGACTGCATGCCGTCTTAGTCCACTCAGGCGACTGTAACACAGCACCTTAGACCGGGCAATTTATAAACAACAGAACTTATTGATCACGGGACTGGAGGTTGGGAAGTCCAAGATAAAGGTGCCAGCAGGTTGGATGTCTCACGAGGGCCCGTTCCTCATAGACGGTGCCTTCTTGCTCTGTCCTCACGAGGCAGAAGAGGACAGGGGCTCTCTTTCGCAAGGGCACCAATCCCGCTCATGACGGCAGAGCCCTCAGGACTTCATCATTTAGTAGGGGCCCCACCTCTTACTACCATCACACTGGGGATTAGGGGTCCACAGGTGAACTTTGGGGGGACACGAGCATTTAGACCGCAGCACAAGCCGTCATACAACGAATGAAAAGCCGTGGCTGGAGAAAAATAGTCCATAACGGAGGAATTTCATTCATCCAACAAGTATACGTTGGTTAAGCACAGCGCTGGGCACTGGGGAAAATGGCGAGACAGAGAATTAGGAACTGTTAATGGTCAAGTCGTAGAGGTGCTCGTGTGGCGAGCAGGGGTGTGAATTTGTGCCAGGAGAAGAGCAACGTGGAAGGAATTTAAGAAAGGATGTGACTTGATTTTGAAAAAAATCTCATCTGGGTCTGCAAAGTTGTGTCCAAATGGGGTTGCTGGGGTAACTATTTTGGCAAGGTGATTTCACAATTTGCGAAATATGATTGTTGAACCGTGTGGATTCCACTCCCCAAATAAGTCAGTTGTTTTGATGTGGTGTAGACGCAGGCTAGGGCAAGGGCACGGTGAAGAGGGGACAGGTTTAAGAAAGTGGTTTTTGAGTCAAGTTGATTATATTTTGTAAACTTAATTTTTTTTTAATTTAGCATATTTTATTTTTTTAAAAAAGGTGATATGCACACATGTTTAAAAAAATCTAAGCGGTGCAAAAAGGTATTCAGTGGAAAGAATCCTGTCCCACCCTCCTTGCAAGGAACTCCATTGATGATGAGATATGCCACGTTCTTTTAAGTGTCTCCCCCATCCCATGACATTCAGGATTTTTCAGTCTTTTGTTTTGGTCAATAATGGCTGTAATGTTTCTACCTGTGGGATGTGGCCGTGGTGTTTCCTTAGCTCTCCCTGTCAATCCCAGTGAATAAAGCGATTGGGTTTATAATCTTAAAGACACAGGGACGTGCCAGGAGCCACCTGGACAGTGAGTGGCTGAGCAAGAACTAACTAGGGGGTGGGTTCCAAAACTCCTGCCCTCTCAGCCATCCTTTTCCTCCCTCGACACTTTGCTATAGCCGTGGCTGTGTCTGCACCCTCATTCTCGGGTCTGCCAGCTACAACCCCAGCTGTGTGCAGCCACCAGCGCCATCTCTGCCCGCTGCCCTCACAGGGGAGTTTTCTGATAGTGCTGGGATTGGCTCCAGACCCACGGGAAGAAGCCCAGGCGGAAGCTCTGCCTCTCGCCTCTTGGCGCTGCTCCTACATGATTCTTGCGCCGTGTACATTGTCAGTCAACACAAATGACCTTTCTCAGCACTGCCGGCCTCCTGGGCAGAAAAACAGTCCATAACGGGTGGATTTCATTCATATGGGTGGCGGGAGTGCGGCTCGTTTCCTTCTGCATCTCACCTGTAGGGCCAAAATAAAAGAAAAATGCCCCAGTGGACCTCCTGTGACATTTTACCAGGGCTCAGCGTGGAGTCCATTTGGATTTGGTAATTTTACATTTGCATTTTCTTGTGCTGCTTCATCTTAAATTGATCAGCCGGATAAAACTCAAGATTGCCGGTCCTGTTTCAATATTTAATCGTTTGGCTCAGTCTTGAACGTCATTAAGCTAAAATAGGAAACTTATTTTCAAAGAGCACTTTGAAGAGGACCTGTTACTTTGCCAAGGCTGTCTGCCTCGAGGCACAAAAATAGACATTTTCCTTCTCTTTCTCTTTCTCTTTCTTTTTGAACCTTTCTAATTCACAGCTTAGCTAGAAGCTGAAATGTGATTCCTCACACCACCCAGCTGCCCAGCTCACTCCAGTGTCTTGGAGTCGTCGTAGTCAGCTTTCTGATGTCAGCCGCGTAGACGGAACTGCCAACAACAGCAGCAGTAACACACCCGCGGCAGAGCGTATGGAGTGACGACTGTGTGTCACACACCAGAGCCAGTGCTTTCCAGACATCATCTTACTTAATGTGTTAAGTGTTTTTTGAAAAGAAACTGAGGCGTAGCTCAATGAACATGTCAAGATCTATACAGTGTCGGGGAGGGAGAGTCCCGGGGCCCGTGTTGGGTGAGGGCGCATTGACCAGGGGACACAGTGAGTCCTTCCTGCATCAGAGACAGCACCGGTGGCCGGAATGCAATTGGGGTTGTAGCTGGTAGAGACAAAAATGCACGAGGTGGAGGGTGGAGACACAGCTGAGGCTGTAGGGAGACATCAAGGGAGAAACTGGATGGTGGGTGGGAGGCAGGAGCTTGCAGCCCGCCACACCTGCCTGCGGTTCCTGCACAGCTGCTTACTGCCCCGGTGGCTCAGGTATGTCCCATGTCTCTTTTGAGTATCAGTTTCTTTATCTTTACAATGGAAACGATCATCACCCACAGATAGTCTTTGGTGATTGGATGAGCTGGAGCTGAAATTTCCTGGCATGGGAATGATGGAGCAGCAGAGCTGGGAAAACCTGGCTCCAGATCCCCTTCCCTGGCTGCAGGAGGCCCCACCCCCGAGGGTGGCCCTGAGGACTCACAGGAAGAGCCCAAGCCAGGGCTCAGCACTGAGTCTGACAAACAGTCCCCTCATAAGAACCATCAGGCCTCTCTACTGTCACTGGAGTACCCAGCACACCCCTCGGAGAAGCCATTCCATTGCAGCTGAGGTTCTGGTCCTCTGTCCCTCTCTGGTCCCCAACTCTAGCAATCAGGGCTGGGTCACAATAGCTGTAAGAAGCCCCTCTGCTTGTCCTAAGCATTGTTAGGAAGTGCTTCCAGGCGAGGGTACCAGGAACAAGTGCACGGGGGGCAGGGGGTGGTGTTTGAACCCCTTGTTCTCACACTGCAGCCTCTGATGCCAGAACCCTGTCTAGTAGGCCTCTTGGTCTTGATCAGTGGCTTTCATTTTTCTCAATGGAGGATGGGGACACAGGGCCAGGACGAGGACGGGGCACTAAGAGAGAGGCAGGGAAGATCTCTCCTTTCCTTAGCAGGCCCTCCCCAAGGGTCCACTGTCATGAAAGATGGCCAGAACTGCATTTTTCCATTTTTTCCAGAAAGTATAAGCCATTTTTAATCAATTTATCCAGACTGCCAAATATTTGAGACCTTCCACGCCTCTCTGCACCCCTTGTCTATATAATGGGAATGTAATTTCCTCCCTCCCAGGATCAGCTGAAATGATGATGTGCCAAGATGCAGAAAGCCTGGCTGCCACCCAAACACCCAAACGCCGTGTACTCACTACCATTGTGAGAGGCCACAGCTACACAGTCAGAGGACAGGTGAGGTGTGGCAAAGGCGGCTCTAACACACGGATCTTGGGCCTTTCAGCTGTGGGCCCAGCCCCCCTCACCTCCTCCACTCTCCGCTCTCTTCTCCTAAGGAGCAGCCCTACCACCTCAGCACCCTCAGAGACATTTCAGATGTCATTAACATGTCCTAGCAAGCTACGTTACAATTTCCAACACACTACCTGAGAAGGAAGCGAGGCTGGCCTGGGCTGCAGATGAAGAAACTGAGGAGGAAGCTGTTGTAGTAAAGAGTTGTCAAGTTTTCTGGTCACCCAGGACCCTCTGAACAGCCTTCCTTTGTTTGGGCAGCTGCCAGCCCTATGAGTCCTGCATCCTGCAAACTCAGGTTTATGCTTCCCTTGCAGCTGGGTGGAGGCTTTTGACCTGGGCTGCACCTATTGCATGCATTGGATGTGCTTGGGTGAGGAGCGTGCTCCTTACAGAGCGCACCGTGTGGATGGGGACAGCAGCAGAGGCTCAGGGGACTGACTGTGCTGACAAGTCAGTGCTTTGGGATTTGGGGACTTGGGATTTGCTGCCCTACAGCAGGGGCGTGTCAGTGGCAGACGTGACTTTGTCATCTGGCCAGTTCTGCAGTGTCATTTTCAGCACTGCACCCGGAAGCCAATTCTCCCGTCCCTCTGAGAAGTCTGTGAGATTCCAAATGTCTGTTTAATAAAGTCCTTTTGGCTTCGTTGGCTGGTCTGAGATCCCTGCCTGACCGAACAGAGCACACACTTCATAAAGGCAGGGCTGGGCTTGTCAGCGTGCCGCCCACCTACAAGGCCCACAAACTCTACTCCTACGGTGCCTTTGCAACAGAGACCTTTCCCCTGGTCACAAAGGCCCATAATTTAATTTTATTCAAATCATTTGTTCAACACGTAACGGATGCCCACCACATTCCAGGCATTGGAGACACAGCCATGAACAACAAATTAGCCACAGCCCTTTGGGTGAGCCTTCCTAGAAACAGGAAAGGAACAATTTGATTAGACTATGATCAGGGTAGGAGGGACATAAGCAGGGGATGTTATTAAAACTTCGGGTGAGGGCTGCTGGAGATGGAGTGGTCGGGACAAGATGGGCAAGGCCATCACTGGAGTGTGTAGCGGAGTGTGACCTGCTGACCCCGGACTGTTCTCAGGCCACATGCTCTGCTTTGAGGTGTAGACTGTGGTGGCCCCCACTGGGTGTCAGGTCCTTGAACAGTGTCAGGGGAGCACGGTGCCCTGTTCCACTGTGCATATCCTGGCCACTCTCCCAGCGTCACTACCTGGTCCAGAGGTGGGCAGTGCCAGGGTTTCCTGGCCTTTCCAGGGGACTCTGCCAAGAGCACATCTTGCTTCTTCCATGTCAGTATCTACCAGGAATGATTTTCACAAGCTTTTGTCTTCAGGAAGCTCAAAGGGCCGGTTAATGCAGTGGAAAAATCCCAAAAGCCAGTAGTTGTAGTCATTTAGGTCTGTCTGCAAATGCTTGGCCTCAGAAGTCAATTTCATCCAACTTTAATCTGCAACTCAAAGCACCTGTCAGTGCACAACTCAGTCAACAAGAGAAATTATGGGGCAGATGACATCGCTTCCAGCTGGCACTCTGGCTAAATATGGAGTGGTAAATTAGCTTGCTACCTTCAGATTTTAAATTGCATTAATTTGCTCTGTAATAATGGTAAGTGATGCCATGACCTAAATGCGAGTCTCTAAAGCCCTCTCCCCACTTCGCAAGTGTGTGTGCGTGTGGAGTGTGTGTGTGGGGGAGGGCAACGTGATATAGCCGGTCTAGTTTCTGTTCTTATTCTCTTACTAAATAACCATGAATCTTACCACAAATGGGATTTTTTTCTTCCTATGTAAAAGGAGGGATAAACATTAAGATCCCTTTCTCCTCCCAAATCCTAATCTGTATGTGGACATATGTGTACATTTCTGAGACCCTATACCAAAATTGTTCCCAAAGGATGGGTTATACTTCAGATGAGATTCCAAAGTTGACTTTGAGGTACTTACTCATCTGCCTGCCAGTTTTGTGCAGGACTGGGAAGGAGAATGTTGATATTCACAGTGGGGATTATCTATAAAAATGGCCATCGACCCTTGCTTACCCCGCCCCGTATGCAAGGGACATCGTCTGTATCTGCCCCTCACCTGGAGTCTCAGCTCTTGTGATTTGCTTTGATTAAAATGATGTGGAAAGAGTGACAATGTGTCAGTTAATGTCCTACACTTTAAGAGGCCTGGTAGCTTCTATTTTTTACCCTCTTCAAGCCAGCTTCTGGACAAAGAAGTTCAGGCTAGACTATTAAATGACAAGGGGGCATGAATAGAGGAAGACCCTGTGGGAAAGGCCACCGCCTCCCACCTGAGAGCCAGCAAGGCCCCACGCATGTGGGTGAGGCCAACTTAGGTCCCCTGGTCCCAGGTGAGCTGCCCTATCTATACCACGTGCAAGAGAAAGTAGTCTTCACCGTGGAGCTCTGCCCAAACTGAGAGTCATGAGCAATAAAATGGGCTGCTGTTTTAAGCCATTAAAATTTATGGCCATTAATAGGTAACTGAAGCAATCTTTTTTTCTTTTACTTAAAAAAATGTTTTTGTATTTTTAAATTGTGGTAAAATATATACAACATAAAATTTACCATCTGTCTTTGAGCTTCTATAACAAAATACCATAAACTGGGCAGCTTATAAATAGCAGAAATTTATTTTCTGCCAGTTCTAGAGGCTGGCAAGTCCAAGATCATGGTGCCAGCAAGTCTGAAGTCTGATGAGGTCTCTCTTCCTGATTCACAGATGGCACTTTCTCACTGTGTCTGCATGTGGGGGAAGAGAAAATGCAGCTACCTGGGGCCTCTTTCACAAGGGCACTAATCCGGGTCACAAGGGTGGAGTCCTCATGACTCATCACCCCCCAAAGGCCCCACCTCCTAATATCATCCCATTGGTGGTTAGGTTTCAATTCATGAATTTTCGAGAAGACATATTCAGACCATAGTACCATATTAACCATTCTTAAATGTACATTCTTAAGTTCTGCAGCATTAAGTACATTCACACTCTTATGCAACTGAAGCACTCTTATATATGCTCTAAATCCGTCTTCATGGGGCTACTGCAAAAAAAATTCTGTGGGGCACAGATGCATGCAAATGTGTTTTCACACATCGAGACGAATGTGCATCAATTCTGCTTGCTGTGAGGGTTTCTTCCCTAGTTCTGTATCGTGGGAGGAAAATGGGAGAAGATGAGAAGCTTCCTAGAAATGAGCAACCCAGGGCTTCACACTAGCCTCATGCCAAGTGAGCCTGGGAACTGGCAGGCCTGCTTTTCCACTGGGCAAAGCCCGCTTAGGTTTTGCTCTTTGAGCTCCATATTCCTTACGAATAGTGGCAGATTTGGGCCTCAGCTCAAATAACATCAATCCTAGTTTTTGATGCTGATGCAGCTGATTGCCTTTTTCTTGGCTTTGTGAGTATTTGAGGCAGAGGTAAGGAGCTGTAGCCAGATGCCATTTTTCAATTTGGAGAATTTAAAGATTCCTTTGTTACTCATCCCACGTTTTCAATCAATGCTAAATATTTTCCAGGAACACCTGACTCTATGTGTGCCAAGATCTTGGCTAAGTGGCTCTCAGTTGAATCCCTACCTGAACCCAGGGTGGTCTGGGCCCTGGACAAAGTGGACACTAGTGAGGAAGAGCACAGAGGCCTGGGGGAACATCTCCATCAGCCGCAGGGACCCAGGTAGCTCAGCCAAGCTCCACATCTACTGTCAGTCCTTCACTACAGACATCACCAGTCTTTTGGGTGATCCATGATCAACTCACTCCCCAGGAAGCCTGGAGCTGGGTTTCCAGATAAGTCTCTAAATGGAGTCCATTCAAAAACGTTATCTGAAGGGGCTGGAGCTAGCCAGAATCCAGAGAAAGCAGCTCTTCTGCAGGGAGCGCAAGGGGAGCTGTCCATGGTGCTGACCACGACCCCACCCATTACCAAAAATCCACAGCCACTGAGTAGTGAGCCAGGACTTCAACCCAAACCTGGCTAACGGCAAAGCTATGCAATGCTCTTAAATAGTATGTTAATCTATGGTTCCAACAGAGAATATATAACCTCTATATACAGATAAACTGTGATGCAGTTGCCAGATTTAAAAATAAAAACAGAGAACACTCAGTTAAATTTGAATTTCAGAGAAATGGGGCAGAGAGAGGGCAGGGATGATTGGTTGACTACAGGTATTCAAAAGAGAGAGATAAAATTTCTCTCTAGGGAAGTCATGGTAAACTTCCTGGAAGAGGTCACACCTGAGCTGTCCTGGGAACTGCATAGTTGGGGAGAGGACATTTACAAAATATTCCAGGCAAAGGAAGCACCGTGAGCCAAGGACAGGCCCTGAGGATGATGCAGGAAGCAGAAGTGAAGTTCAGAAGGGAGGATGAGGATGCTGAAGGCCTGGCTAATGAGGTCGGTTCATTTAGGAAGGCGCTGGGGAGCTGGGGAGGTTGAGTCTATGCACATCCCCAAAGATCTGGTCTGGGGAATCTCTTTGACTCTTTTGCTCAGATTTCAGGGATTAGATCCAATTTTCTCCAAACTTCACTTTGTTAGGATATCCCAACTGCCCCTCTCCAACCCTTCAGGTTGAGCACCACTCAGGAGCCAGCTGGGGAAGGGAGAAAACTTTCCTTCCTGTCCCCCACTCCTGTCTCCCATCGTCGTGACCTGTACTTGGACCACCTTTTACCTGGCTCCTGCCCAGCATGGAGCAGGGCCCTCAACTGTATCCCCAACCCCTCCTCTGAAAGTCTATCCTCCAAGACAACCAGCGTGGGGGCAATGGACCACAGCCTCTGCCCAGGTAAAGTACCAAATGGAGAATGTCCCCTGACTCACCTCACAGATTTCAGAGCAGGCGACAAGCCAGCTGAAGTCTGGGAAATAGCTGAATGGGTTTTAACTAACGACGCCAGTTAACTAACAATTGATTAGATTTTTTAAGTCTTCCACTTCAAACAAACTTTGTAAAACTATTCAAGCAAACACTCAGACTTTCCTTAACCCCAGGAGCATGGCCTCATTCAGAATAGATTTTTTCTCCATTTATCTGAATGTGATTTAAAGCAATTACCGGTTTTGGTTTTTACTTGGCTGTTAAAAAATGTATACAGCTCAACGGCAAATAAACAACACTTTGTAGAATGACTTAAATGTCTCTCGCCTGCCATGATTCATCTTATTCAATGGAGCAGAACTTGAAATCCTCCTGAGTGGGTCACATTTTTTAAACATTTAAAGATAGTTAGACCTTATTATGTTATAATAAGGTTACTTTTCCCACTCTTGTTGCCAAGGGCCCACAGGTAATCACATATTTCAGGTTACTAATAAAACTCACAGTTGGAGGTAGGTATGTAAAAAATAGGGCTGACCTCCTTCCAAAGCCCTGGGCTGACAGCAAAGCAAGCCCTTCCGCAGACTTCCTCATTCAGGCCCCTCCTGGGTCCTGTTTCCTGCCAGGCCAGGCGGCCTCTGCAGCTGAATCATCCATCTGATGTTGGGTGCCAGGCCAGGGATGCGTGGGAGGAAACACAAGCAGTGACCCATGGTATCTCGCAGGATCATTCTTGGCCAAAGTCAGGGGGTGTTACCAGCCTGCTTTCCTTACTGTTTCATAGGCATGCTTTTGAGCCCCGTGGGGGACAATGCCAAGGCTTCCTCTCTGTCCCCCCTTGCCTCTTTTTACTTGAACTGTGGGTCCCATTCCTTGTAACGTAGGAGTCCTGGCTGGAACTCTCTGAAAACCTCAATTTGCTGAACCAGGTGCCCTTTCTGCTCCAGTTGGCTAGAACAGCTCCGGGAGACCTGCTGGACGGAGGCTCCGAGCCACAGAGGTGCAGGGTGGGGGACAGAGGCAGGGGTGCTGGAACAGATGCTGTGGGCCTGGAGCTCAAGGCATTTGAGTCCAATTGTGTGATTTCTGGGAAAGCTGGTAGAATCCCAGAGACTGAGTTTCTCTGTAAATTTGAACTTCAATTCCCTTTTATCAGAAGAGGCATCTCCGTCCTGTCCTAGTGAGAGGTCCTGCTGAGGAAGGCCTGGGGCCCTGGGGCCTTGGAGCTGGGTGTGGGATTAGAGGGCGGCTGCAGATAGGCAGAGCCCCACTGCATGGACCACAGAAGCACAGAACTTATGCCAGAGCGCGCCCCACATCCAACCCAGCCTCTGTCCTGGGCCCGAAGACCCAGACCTAACCCGCAGGGAGGTTCCTGTTGCAGCTGGTGAGTGCCACACAGAGGGACCTTGTGTGGAGGGAAGAGAAAGAGGAGGAGACAGGGACGGTGAGGTTGCACCCTTAGTGGTCCTTTCCCGCCCCACCCCCATCCACCCCGGCCCCTCCCCCCATCCAGAGACTCCTTAATGCAACCATGATGAAAAAGATGATGACGTTGCCTATAATGATGGTGATGATGACGATGATGTGAAGTTGATGATGATGACGGTGATGATGGTGACAATAATAGTGATGGCCATGATTTATTAAGCATTCAGTCTGTAGCAGGCACCGTGCAAACCCATTTTTATACATTATCTCATTTGATCCTCACAACACCATTGTGAGACAGATATTTTTATTATCTCTATTTTATAGAGAAGGAAACAGGTTTATAAAATTTAAATAACATGCCCAAGGGAATGCAGCTAGAACAGGGTGAATCAGGCCGTCTCGTTCACTTGCCTGTTTTTCAGCCCATGTGGTTCCCCGACATGAAATGTCTACTGAAATGCTGTTGAATACAAAAATTCAGCTTAAAGAGCGCCACAGTGTATTAGCTGTCTATTGAAGTTGTAAAAAAATTACTACAAATTTAGTGACTCAAAGAGTAAAAATTTATTGTCTTGATGTTCTGCAGGTCAGAAGTCCGACACACGGGTCCTATGGGGCTCACTTCCTGGTGTGGCGAGGCTGTTTCCTTCCGGAGGCTCTGGGGAGAATTTGCACTCTTGCCTTTTCCAGCTTCTAGGGGCCGCCCTGCACCTGCCTGGGGCCCTTCTCTCTCACTGCACAGCCAGCAACTGCGGGCCAGGCCCTTCCTTGGTCTTTTCCCCTCTGTGTCCCTCCTGCACTTAGAAGAACCCTTGTGATTGCACTGGGTCCCTCTGCCAACCCAGAATAATCACACCATCTCAAAGTCTGCTGATGAGCGATTTTAATTCCACCCACAACCCAAGCCCCCTTTGCCGTGCAACCTGACATATCCACAGACTCCAGGGAGTAGGACGTGGACATCCGTGGGAGGCCGTTATTCCAACTACCACCATAGTAGTTTTGGGAAAGATGTACCCGAGCTTGACTCTTGACTTGGGCGTGTTGCTTAACCTCTCTGAACTTCCCAGCTTGGTGATGACATCGTTTTGCAGAGATGTTTTAGGGCTGAAATGGAGAATTGCAGGAGAAGCCCTTCTGCCAATCTCTGGCACATCTTTGGGGGCCCCTGCTGCGGTGCCCCTTCAGTCCTCCCTGACCTTCCCCATTGACCGCGTGGCCCCTCCTCCCCTCTCCTCCACGCAGACCGCATTTTATCCCTTGCACCCCGGCACTCTGTCATGTCTGATTCTCCACTCCCAGCACTCCAGGGACTTCCTGATGGAGCCCTGCCGCCCACCACACCTGTCCCTCCCTCCCCCAGCACCTGGAAGGTTCTGGGCACAAAGTAAGCTCTCAAAGCAAGCTGTCAGGGCCTGGCACTTGGAGTGAGAAACCTGGGCAGACACACAAAATCATCTTTTCAATTCAGGTTTCTCTCTCTCTCTCTTTCCCCCTCTCTTTCTCCCCTCTTACCCATGACTGTTTCTGGCTGAACACAAGAAACAGACAGAACAATGTCTTATTGGAAAAAGCTGTGCCTGATCCCTCTCCACGCACAATGCATTTCAGAGAGGATTGTTTAGGAATTTGCTTTCTGGTGCTACTGTAAGCCACAAAGGCCTTTTGAAGGACAAAGTATCGTAATCATCTCTTATAAATTGAATGAGCGTGTGTGACTTTTCCCCAGAGGGAAAATGGGCCCTTTTTGAGCATGAAATCATGCCAATTTTACAGCTGAAATATTTGACTGGAGAGATCGCAGGCTGGGAACAATGGGTGTTGGGGAGGGAGGAAAAGATGTCTTTTGTGCCTCAGGGGCCTCTTTGATGAAGTTCAAGGGGAGAGTGAAAGATGATATCCTCTTCATCAAACTTCCAAAGATGTGATGTTCTTGCCAGTTTCCGCAGAGGTGAAAATCTTTTCCACGGCGTGTTATGGGAGGTTGCCTTGTAGTCACGGCCGAGTCGCCAAGTTGCAGAAAATTGCTGTGTTTTTGTTACAGGGTGCTCGATATTTCTCAGAGAAGTGTGTTTATTACGATTTTGTGCTTTCTTGGATCCTTTTATTGCATGTGTCTTTATCTTTGGGACTTAATTAAGAGTTAAAAGAAGCTCAGTGAGGTCCTAGATCTTCAGAGGTCTCCACTAATATTCACCTTCACCGCCTACCCAAGAGGGGAAATCAGTCCTGCCACCGACAGGTATTTCTGAGCACATTCTCCACCCAGTTCCTACACAAGGCTTGGAGAATGTAAAAATTCAGAAGACATGATTCCTGTTGATGGAAGTTAAGAGCGTTCTTACGCCATCTGATAACTGCTCAGCAGCCTCAACAGACAGCAGGTTGGATCCTCTCCCTGGCTCTTCTCTTCCCCTTCATGTTTCATCTGAAGTCAACCACGTGCATCCATTCTGCCCCTGAGACCTCCCCCGGCTCATCCACTTTTCTCTCTAGTGCCCCTGCTACGGTCTGAATGTGTCCCGCGAAATTCACGTTGAAACTTCATTGGTAACGTAACAGTATTAAGAGGTAGGTCCTTTAGGGGTGATTAAGTCATGAGGGCTCTGGGATTAGGAAGAGTAATAAAAGGGCTGGAGGGAACTAGCTAGGCCTTTTCGCCATTCCAGCCTTTCCACCGCATGAGGACATGGCGGTGTTCCCTCTGAAAGTCGAAGCAACAAGGCGCCATCTCGGAAGCAGAGAGCGGCCCTCACCAGACACTGAGTCTGTTGGCGCTTTGGTCTTGGACTTGCTGGCCTCCGGAACTGTGAGGAATACATTTCTGTTCTTCATAAATGCCCCAGTCTCAGGTACTTGGTTATAGAAGCACAAATCGACCAGACCCGCTGCCACGACCTCGACTGCGGCCTCCCCAGTCTCTGGTTTCCTTCTCTCACCTCTGATCTCCTGTGGGCTCACCCCAGCCTGCTCTGCAGTCAGCTGTCTTCCTCAACAAATCTCACCCCATCACTCCCCTGCGTAAAACCTTCCAGTGGCTTCCCACCTCCTTCAGGACCTTGTCTGGAGTCAACACTGAGGCTCTCAGGACCCCTGGGGCTACCCCCTTCCTAACCACAGCTAATCTCTACGACGGCTAATCCCTCGCTGAGTGCCTTCCGCACTGCAACCGTCTAACCTCTCAGACCACAAGGTTGGCGCTGCCACACCTCGATTTCACAGATGAGAACACTGAGGAGCAGAGAAGTTACATAACTTGTCTGAGGCCACCCAGCAGCTCAACAAAAGGGCCAGGACTCAGTCCAGGCCAGCTGTCTCCGGAGGCCACACCTTTGACCCCTACATGAATCTGTCTGCTTAGCGCACCCGACTCTGCAGTCTCCCGGCGCCCCACGCCCGGTGCTTCCGAAGCGTGAACACCCTCCCCACCTGCTCACCCCACCCCCCTCCTCTGGCCAGTTCACGCAGGCCTCAGCTGCCACTTTCCTGGGCGGCTGTCCTCAACACCCTCCCCCCATCCCCCAGACTGAATTCCGGGCTTACAGCACTTTGTTGGACAAATGCCTGTGCGGCAGTCTCTGCCCAAGATTGTGAGCTCTTTGGGGACAAGTAACCTCCCTAATTCACTGTTCGATCTCCAGCACCTCACTTAGCTGCTAGTTCGAAGGAGGGTTTAATAAAGACTGAGTGAATGATTAAATAAATCTCCCAGTAGGTCTCAGACAATAATCTTCCATTCCGCGTAATAAACCAGATTCAAGTCCATATATTTAACATTTCACCCGTCAGACTTCCGGTTTGCGCACAGGATAAAGGGAGCCGAAAATAGCATTGCTCCCACCCTTAGAACCACAACAATGCAGCCAAGCAGTCTGCGGATCTCTGACCCAACAGAGCCCAGGTCACAGAGCAACCCACTCAGCAGATGTCTGCGGGGAGACTGCACATCCAGGTACGGACGCGCCAGCGCCTGCGCAGCCGAGGCAGAGGCCGCTGGACACCAGTCAGGACAATTCAGCTAAAATGTTAGCAAATTGTTAAAGGCAGTGTGTGGGCAAAGAAGAAACTACAGAAGCCCTGGGGCCACAGACACAAGGGGAATTCACACCCACACAGGGTCCTGCCCGATTGGAGAGGCCGCCTGCCGGAGGGGCAGAGTCCTGCCCAGACACTTCTACCCCACTCTCCTAGGAACAAAAGTTTTGGCCCCAGGAAGCCATTTAGCTGTTCCGGAGGGGCCCTTGACTCTCTGTGTGATGGAATCAACAAGAGGCCGACCCAGAGTGCCAGGCGAGGCTTCACTGGGCTCCCGCTCCAGCGCGCACCAGGGAGGCAGCGTAGAGGAAGGAGCCCTGGGACTGGCTCCCTAAGGGAGCTCGGGGAAGTTGTAAAGAGGCTTAGGCGGGACAAAGGTGTCGTGCAGGCACGTAGAGGGCAGATTTTCTTGCACCTGCGTAGTTCTAGCACATGGTTCTTCATGCATGGCATGTCTCAGCAGGTTAAATCTCCGCCCCTGGGTGTGATTTTTAGCATTAAAATGAGGTTATAATAAGGAAAAAGTCAGGGTAAGCTCAGTATGGGGGTTTATTCTGGCTTGAGGCGGTTAGATCCAGATAGGTCAGGCTTCTCTGCAGCCAGGTGTCTTACCAGCTTAGATCAGCATCTTGTTCCCGTGGTCCGGAAAAGCATCGCTCACAAGACAGATGGTTTAGTGCTCTGCTTATATGGGCTGATTTCTGGCGATTAGGAAACAATTTGCTTTAGATCTCCTACAGCTAATCAGGCCCCGGTTATGTTGACTTCCATGGCAAGGGTGAGGGGCCTGAGTCATGTCCCTAAGCTGTCACACGGTCCTTTCTTATGAAGGTAAATGCACACTTACCACATGCCTGGGTGTTCCCACTCCCAGGTATTTACTCAAGTGATACAAAAAGCTATGTTCACACAAAAGCCGATACACTAATGTTTTAGGAGTTTTCTTAGTAAACACCCCAACCTGAAAACAATCCATATGTCCCGCAATCAGTGAGCGGATAAGCGTGGCTATGGCGCCTCCATGCAATGGAATCTACCAGCGAAGAAAACAGTGGGCCATTGGCAGGGCAGCGGCTCGGCGGACCTCACGACCCCTATGGGAGGGGAAGGGTCAGGCTCAGAAGACTGTGCTGCATGAGTCCCTCTCCGTGATGTTCTAGAAACGCAAAACCAGAGAGACAGGAAGCAGATCAGTGGTTGTCAGAGGCAAGGGGTGGGGGAACAGGTTAGCCACAGAGGGACACTAGGGAATTTGAGGGGTTGACAGAACTGTTCTATGTCTTGATTTTGGTGATGATTACAGAGCTGGATACATACATCAAAATTGGCAGAAATGAACAGCAAAAAGGGAGGAGTTTACTATATGTAAATTATGCCTTCAAATAAGATGGAAAAAATAAATAAATGCACAGAATAGAAGGAAAAAAATTCATCAGCCCATATATATTGGACACCGATTTATCTGTCTGAAGGCAGGTCTGAAGGCGACCAGACTGCAGATATGCTCTCCGGGGTCCCTCCTTCTGTCCCCGACGATACTACCTGTAGCCTACATTTGTTGTGTAAACAGCCTTGTGCAGAAGTCCTTACAGATTTTACTTCTAAAATTAAATTTGTCTCTCCTGACACTGTAGCCTTCCTGTTTGTGATAAACCAACGTTCCTGAGCTAGAATTCTCTAGACTGCCATTCTAGGAACTTTAAGAAAGTACCAAGATTGTGAGTTCCAATATCCCCCACTTAGAGATTCAGAATTCCCCCTTGCCACATTCAAGCTTCAGGAAGTTTTCTAATAAAAAAACAAAACAAAGCAAAAAACCTTGTTTTTTTTGTTTAAAAGCTTTTCAAACAAATTTGGGAATAGGACCCCCCTGACACCTTCTCCACATCCCCTCCCTCACTGCTGTGGCCCGTTGACATTCTATGGAACTGTTTTGTAAAACACAATTTGGAAAAATGCTATGTACAGCTTAAATGATAGTCAGGAATCTCAGGAATGTATTCAATGCTGAATTACAATAATCCTAGATTCTGATAAATCTACCTTTTCTTTTGATCTCTATAAATTGTTCCTGTGTAGTCCATGCTTTTATCCTCATCTGTGTTTTATATACATTGCATCATATTCTTTTTGGAGGTGGGAAAGGTAGAACTAATAAATGTTTGGTTAAAAAATTATTATGAGCAGAAGCAGCTATGGCAATAAATAGGGCAGATGTAGAAACGAATGTAATTCAAACAACCATCTAGAAGGTGAAAATGCTGGTTCATGACACAAATGTTTGGGGCATTATTGTGTGCTTGACACTGAGTTATGAATTAAAAGCAAGAAGTTGAGGAAGATATTGCCTCTGACATCAAAGACATCACAGTCTAGTAGAAAGAGATGAGCAAACAGATAACTCCAATATTCAGGGTAGAGAGCTCGGTGCTGTAATATAAGCCCTCGAGACAGAGTGATGTTGCAGCTCCATTTGGGGGATCAGCTCTGTTTGGGGAAGGGGCTTCACGAATTGGACACTTCTATGCAGATCTGAAAGGACATATTGGTCCTGGGAAGCCAGATGAGAAGGGGAAGTTTGTTTGAGACAGCACACAGCATGTACCACCTCCTATATCTTGTTAAGATCTCATTCGTGTCTGGTCCTTGCAACTTGCAGCTGAACCTAATGCAGGCATTTGCATCCACCCATCACCCAGAGCACAACCTCCCAGATCCAGCCATCCCAGCCTGTTAGTTCTACCTCCCAAAGATCTCTCGATTCCGTCCCCTTCTCTGCATCTCTATGTTCTTGACTCAGGACTCATATCACTGGGATTGCAGCACCTCTTACTGATCTCGTTGCTTCTGAATCCCTGAAATGTCTCCCAATGGCGAGGTTGAAGGGATTACCAAAGAAGCCAAACCCAGCATGTTACTACCTATTCTGAATTCTCCCGTGGCTTCCAATTGCTGCAGGGGAAATCTACACCCATCATGATTTCTATGATCCCCATTAATCATAAAATAATTATATATTAAACATTTTATTTTAACTTAAAACTCATGTCATTCATTCACCAATAATATCATGAAGCGTCAAGAGCTTTTCTTTGAGAATGAGTCCTTTGTTTGGAATTTCCAGTCTTCTTTCTTACATAAACCCCGCCCCAAACACATCGTCTATAATTTCCAATTTTGGTTTCTTTAAAATAAGTGAGAACTTAAGAAAGTGCAGGCATTTTTAGATGCATGCAATTCTCCCCGATCGTTTAAAGTTAGCTCGCCCACACCTAGTTTAATTGCAATTATTTTTAGTGACCTCCCTTTATAGAAAGAGCCTCTCCGAAGAGCTAAACTTGGTTTTCATGAAAACAATTCTTTTTCTTTTGGCACTCTGATTCCATTGGTTTTTGTAAACTGTTTAATTACAACAACAAGCACAGCTGATCCTGGGCAGCTTGCAGCTCAATCTGGAGCAGAACGGGGCAGGTCCACAGGACAGTGGTCACTGGGCTCCCAGCGCTCAGGGGGCTGGGAGCTTCCCTGAGAAGGCACTGCACACTGGGGGAGATGTCGCTTGGGAAATCTCAAATGGAACAGCTGCTCTTTTACCTGATTTCTGCTTTGCCAACTCCCTGGATAAACCAACACTGCTCTCTATAAAATGTACTGCTGGACACTGCCCTAAACTAACGCTCTCTTGGGTACATACGGCCTGTGATTAACCTGGGAACTACCGTCCCAGTCCCAGGAACTGCTTCGACTTATTTGAGAAATTGACTTTCATGTTCACTTCTGTATTTCTGACTCTCCTCGTGGAATCAAATGTTCGGATTAAGATTTACCAATCACGTGTTTCAAAGGCGGACAAGTGGGTGCTGCAGCAACGCTTGGGAGAATTGCTTGCTGGAGACGGACTCTACCCCACCTTGCCTGGGGCCCGTCCTAGGCTGAGGGCGCACTGGCCCCTCGGCTCTGAGTGGGACCTGCACCTCTCGAGTCCTGACACACCTTGGGACTGCCTCTGGGAGGCCTGTATCTCTGCTTGTTGTTTTTCCCAGAAACCTCGTCGAAGCTAATTCCTGGCCTCTATGGGTGTTGGGAGGCTTCCCTCTGAGTCTCCCTCCCCACACCCCGCACCCTCACACATCACGGAACTTTGGCTTCCGTGGCATTCTCTCCAAATTAACATGCTCCCTGGGTATGCAGGGGAAACTAAGCAAGGAGAGGAAGGGGAAGTAAGAGGAGGGGAGGGGATGAGGTAGGGAAGAGGATGGGGCAGAAGAGGAATAGGAAGGGGAGAAAAGGAAGAAAGGACATGTACAAACTAGGTAGCTGCCCAAGTCCAGACACTTCACTTTTCTGCAAAGATTTTTCTCAGCGTCAGTCTTGCGTTAGCTAATTCTAAGCAGCAAATGCTCTTAGCAGCACAGTGGTATTAAAATTGGATTTGGGAATGGACGTTCCCTAAAGCACTTAACTCTTCATACGTGCACTTCAGAGGCTCGGGAGCTAGAGCTGCTTGGAAGCAGGGCCCAGATCTGGCTCTTGTGGGGGAGGGGCACTAGCGGCAGAAGCCAGGGTCACAGAGCGCTGAGGTCCCAGCCCACTGGGGCAGCTCGGATGCGGTTTCATTAACCCTGATTTTGACAATGGCTAATTGTCCCTAGAAGCTTCTCCTGGTGCCAGAAATGGCCTATCACAGAGGTTTTCAAATGTGCTGGGTCTTCGAACCCCCTGGAGCTATCAGGAGAAATAAAATGGGTGGGTTTCATTCCAAACCTTCTAAGCCAGAACTGAGGGGAGGCTTTCAAAGGTGGTATGAGTCTGTTTTCTGTTGCTTATTACAGAATGCCTGAAACTGGGTCATGTATAAAGAAAAGGAGATTGTTTCTTACACAGAGGCTGAGAAGTCCAAGGTCAAGGGGCTGCATCCGGGGAGGGCCTTCCTGCTGGTGGGGACCCTGCAGAGTTCCGGGCAGTGCAGGCCCCTCCTGCTCTTCTCATAAAGCCACCAGCTCCCTCCCATGATAACCTATTAATCCATTAGCCCATTAACCCATTAATCCATGAATTGATTAATCCAGGCATGAAGGCAGAGCCCTCATCACCCAGTCACCTCTTAGAGGTCCCACCTCTCAATGCTGCCGCGTTGGGGATTCAGTTTCAACATGAGCTTTGGAGGCCAAATTCAATCCATAGCAAAGTCCTCGGAGTCACTTTCTGCAAACTCTTCATTGTTCAAGCCGGGAAACTGAGGCTCCTCTTTCTTCTGGCTGCCTAACGCAGAGTGGGCACCTGCAATTCCAGTAGCTTCCAGTGGCTTCCAGAACAGGGACATTTTGACATCTGACCGTGAAGTGAGTGAACGTGCTGAAGGCTGTTAGGGGCAGACGGGCACGTGAGGAAAGATTTCCTTCCTCAGGATCCCAGTGGAGCCCTATCACCTGTGGGTCCCTTCGCTCCCACCAGGGCTAACGGGCACGGACGCTGCTCACACCTGGGCCTCCCACTGCGGAAGACAGCAAAGTCCAGGGAAAGGAGAATTTAACAGATGATTGATCAATCAACCAATAGACTGATGCATAAATGAGAAATAGGTTTATAGGTAGAAAATTTGATGGTAGAACATCTGATCTAGATAACCCTGGCTTGTCCCCACAGAGCTTGGTGTGGTGTGAGGTGGGTCTACAAGTCTCTATGCCTGTCTGAGCCTTGCATTAGTTAATAGCAAAATGAAAGAGCTTAGATAATCATGGAGTCCTGAGCCCCCCTCCTGTGAGCGTCTTGGGCATTTGGGAAGGAGGTGCGTGCGTCATGAACACATGCATTACACGTGCATCGTGGAGGTAGTTCAGGTAAAAAGAGGAGAGGCCGGAATAAACTCCACGTGCAATGGAAGTTGGAATGAGAAGGGGAAAAAATTGCCTTTTAAAGAAAGTGGGCAGAATGGAGTGGGCTTCTACCAAAGGAAGATGCATCAGGACTGGGGGTAGAGACAGTTTTAAGTGGGTGCAGCAGGTGGCTCCTGATTAGAGATCGCCAAGCTGAGCCTTCCTGAGCGGTTGTGGCAGGATGGAGAGAGGAGGGCAAATCAGATTTCCCTAAGCCCTTTCCCCACCGCATTGGAGCTCTGCCAATGTGACCAACACATCAGCTGGGGTATGGGTAGGTCCTATCCTTGGGGGCGGGGATAGACGCTGAGAAAGAAGAAATTCTCCAAGGAGCATTTCTTTTATCAGGAAGCATAGATCTTGCAATATGATTGCATTGATTTCCAGTCTCTCTGAGGACAAGCTTTTCAAAATAAACTCTGGGACAAAAAGACCCTGTGGCTGGAGAAGGCTCAGCTCTAGAGGGAGCTCCCAGGACACAGGGCTGGCAGAGCTTGGTGGCTTTCAGGCACCTTTCTTCCCAGGGAAATGGCACTGGTCAGTCCCCAGCAGTGACAGAGATGGAGTGCGGAAGCTGGGACGGCCCCGTGCAGGAACCAGAAGGCTCCCTCACTGTAGAATCTGGAGCAAGATGCTGCCCCTCTCTGAGATGCAGTTTCTTCCCCTGGAAAAAAATGGGTGATGGGATCCCCTAAGAGGCCTCTCTCTCAGAACATCTAACTCCAGTGCCCAGGGACACCCTGGGGAGTTGATTTAACATTGTGTTTCAACTCCGTTGCAGTATGTATGCATATATATGTGCATATAGCATGTGCGCATGTATTTCCTTGTTCTGTCAACTGAGAGGACCTAGAAGCAGTGACATCTGGATAGCAATGAGCACACCCAGCACCCAGATCTTGGTTTCCAACACCATTCTCCAGTAAAAGGAACCAGCGCTCCTTGGAGAAATAACTGACTCTGGGACTGAAGCAGCAAATATACACGATAAGCCTGAGCATCTCGTAGTGTCCGGAAGTAAGGAAGGGTTAAAATACACACAATGGGAGTGTGTCAAAGGGACACAAGAGCCAACTGAAAGAGCTCCAAGTTTAAGCAGTAAAATAAACATAGTAGTCCCTATATGAGTCCGTGCCGATGTAACTAAATGAATGAATAAATAAATAATTGGGGGAGAGGAGACAAATCTCCCATGCAGAAGAATTCCAAATAATTTATGTAGATGCTCCATCCTTAAGGAGGTGGAGCATAAATTCCTGCTTCACATAGTGACTTTCTTCCAAAGAGTACAGTATGGAAAAAGGGCTTAAAAAAAAAAGACTCACCTTACAGTGGAGAAACCTGACAGGCACACCTTAGCCAAGTGACTCAGATTAGCATCAGGTGATGCGCCGCATTGACAGTATGTGCCCTTGACATGATGATGAACAGCTCATCAACCCCGTGGTCTCCTCACCAGCACCCGTAGCACCTGTCTAGTCATGGGGAAAAGATCAGACACATTCCAGCAGAGGGGCATTCCGCAGAGCCCCTGGCTAGAACGCTCCTCAAAACTGTCGAGGTCATAGAAATAGGGAAAGTCTAAGAAACCGTCAGAATCAGGAAGAGCCTAAGGAGATGTGACGACAAACATAAGATGGTGTCCCCGATGGGATCCCAAGAGCTGAAAGCTAAGGAAATCTGAACATACTGTGGACTTCCGTTAACAACATTGGTTCATTAGGCGTGAACAAAGTACCACACTAATGTAGGACGTTAACACTAGAGGAGGCTCTATTTGGGGTATATGTGAACACTGTGCTATCTTTGCAACTTTAGTGTAAATCTCAATCTATCCCAAGATTAAAATTTTTATTAAAACAATAGCAACAATGAAAGGAGGAGAGGGACAGGTCTAATAATATACTCCCAGAGTGACTTCAGCATGCGCTATAGGAGCCGTGTTTGCTTATGCCTCTCAGGGCTTTGGTAATTAATCATGCATAACAGATGGATTTAAAATTAGCCCGGGCATTTTGGTAACAGCTGGTCCCCCCAACCCCCCACAATCCATAATATTCAATTTACGTTGACAGGCTGTTCCTGCCAGTAGTGGTGGAGGGCACAGGAAATTTGTCTGTCTGTCCCTGGAAAATGGTCCTTTAGGTCCCCCGCTGAGGGCCCAGCTAGGGGAGCTGGGAACCTGGGTCCACACCTACCCCCTCGCAGCCCCACCGGGTGCCCCTGCTGTGGCTGCCTCTACGGAGCCAGGCAAGCGTGTGCTGTGCTGACGGTACAGCCAGCTCTGCCGTCCACCAAAGGACCGGCCCCCCTCCCGCAGGCGATGGTGCTGTTCCAGGCAGGAGGCTGCGGCTGGAACCGGCCCGTGGGGGGCCAACAGGAGGGCAGGGCTGGAGGTCCGTGCTGGCTGGTGGGGTCAGGCAGCATAGCTCCCAGGAAGAGTCAGAAAGGCCCAGCTCGTGCTGGGTCCTGACCCAAAGAGGACGAAGGTGCATGAGAAATTTATTTCATCTCTCTAAGCCTTGGTTTTAACATTAGTTAAAAAAAAAAAAAGGATTTAAAAATCCAAAGAGGAGCCAAGGGACTCTAATGAAATAATGCCTTAGAGAAGGACAAAGTGGAGCCAAGAGGAGCCAGCCGCCCGCACCGTTGGGCTACGGCTCCGAGTGGAGGTGTGCTGGCGCCACTCCTGTGTGTGGGAACGGTACTGTACCTGCAACTCGGTTAGTAACCGTGCTCTGATGAGAGCCACGCAAGACCTGACCCAGAGTGACTTAAACAGATGCGGGGTTTCTATTTCTCATGAGACAAGGTTCCAGTGAACTGAATTCTGCCAACAGCCCGAATGGGCTCGGGAAAGGACCCTGAGCTAATAAGGACACAGCTTGACGTCAACCTTGTGAAGCCCTGAGCAGAGACCCCAACCACGCCAGGTCTGGACTTCGGACCTGCAGATCTGCGGGCTCATCAATGGTGTGACTGTGAGCTGTTAAGTGTGTAGCAGTTTGTTACACAGCAACAGAAACCTGACACACCTGCCAAGAGCACCCTAGTGACCGCCAAGGTCGTGAGGAGGCCCAGCAGGAGTGGGCAGGCGGCCTCCCAGGAGGACGGGGCGGAAGCGAGGATCAGGCGGCAGGGAGTGGGCTCACGTAGGGTCCAATGTTACCTCCCATGTGCTCTGGGGCTGGGAGTGTCCATGTCTGAGGCTAAATCCCCATCTCTATGAGTAGGGATCGTTGCAGTCAGGGCTTTTCCGAGCATCCAACAAGACATTGTACATAAGAGCATCTTGTAAGTTATCAAGCTGCATGTCCTGGTTACGACCGCCCCTGCTGTCCGGCACAGGGATCAAGATGGCAGCCCCTGCCTTTGGGAAGTGAGGCAGCCCAAGGCATACGCTCACCTGCTGAAGTCCCAGAGCCATCACTAGCACATGGGGAGGCTTTGCATGAATTAGAAACAGGTGGCCCTGCAAGCAGGTGAATTGCAGAGAGTCTCAGCTTCCCGTGGATTAACAGAGCCCTGGGCCGGGTTACATAGCTGTACAAGCGGACTCCATCTAGCCCCACCTGCACCCCCTTGGAAAGGTGCCTGTGGTCAGGGTGCAATTTGCATCATCTTAAGGGACAGCTCTCCACCTCTTACTATTTAAACTCTCTAGGCCTCAGTTTCCTCACCTATAAAATGGGGATCATGATAGAATCTATCTCACGGAATTTTTGTGAGGACTAAATGGGTTGACACACACAAGGTGCTTTGAATGAAGCCCGGCACGTCATAGGTGCTATGGGAGCGTTTGGGGTTGTCACGGCTGCCGCTGTTATTTTAGGGTGCAAGCGCTTAGGCCAATCCAACAATACAGATCTCGCAGTGCAGATAAGGAGTGTGGGAAATATCGGCCACTTTTAGCCACCAGTACCCAAAACCTTCCCATTCGAGGGCTGGTCCTTTTCTGCACTGTGGGGATAAAGAGGACAGAGACCTGCCCCCATCCTTGGGCAGATGGGTCGTGACTAGGCAACCCCTATCCGGGACAGGGACTGCGGGGAAGGGCACTCAGATGAGGGACAGGTGGGGACAGCCCGCAGCAGCAGTGGGGAGCCGGAGTCCTTCAGCAGGGCTCTCGGATACCAGTGCAGGGAGAGGGGACACAACGAGTGCTGGGTGACATTGCTGGGCCCTGGGCTGCAGTCCCTTGTTTCTTGTCTCACCAGCTCTCTGCCTCCCTTGGATGCTGTGAGCTGCCTGGCAGCTTCAGGTAGTCATAGTTTAAGGAGACCAAGGCCCAGAGAGGGCAAGCGCCTTGCTCGGGGTCACACATCAATTCCCGGGCAGAGCCGGCCTCCACCTGCTTGTCCTCCAGCTGTGGGGAAGCTGAGCTAGTGAGTCCTTCCCAGCTCTGCCACACCCACGATCAGGGACACAGGTGGCTCTGTTAGAAGCCACAGCAGGTTCGAAGGAGTAATGACAAATTCTCAACAGCTGTGGGACATGAGAAACCCTCAAACCAATACCTATTAAGACACTTAGTTTCTTCAGCTGCTACCAACTTTCCTCCTAGGAAAGATCCCTTCCGCCAGGGCAGCACCATCCGCGGTTGACGGCTCGCGGGCTCCACCCAGTGGCCGCCTCGCTGGCAGCAGAGGCCCTGGAAGCCTTGACCCCGGGCTCCTACAGGTGAAAGCAGGTACTCTGATAAGGGAAGTGGGAAGGCAACCGAACCTTGACCTCTGACTCCAGTGCAAGGTCAAGCAAGGTTGGGGCCCTGGGAGCAGTGGAGGCCCAGCCCAGACCGGAGCAGCGTTTCTGATGGTGAACGTTTCCCGGGACGGGATTCTCCTGGGACAGACACCCCACTGCAGGGCTCGGCCCCGAGGCCCTGATCGTGCTGGTCTCCCTACTTTCTGGGTCTGTAACCCGGGCCCCCTGTGTTTTCAGTTCAGTTGCTGCCCAGGGCTGATCTCCACCTTACAGGCTCCAAGGGTAGTCCCCAAACTGCTGAGTAAGGTGGGAAAAGCGAGACATGCACATTCCCCAGGACGGGGCGTGCCGGAGCAAGCCTCGCACACACTTGCGTGCACATGCGCGCACGCACACGTGCACAGGTACGACCACGGACGGCTGTGTCAGCGCAGATCATTAACCGAGCCGTCAATGATTTTTTTTTTTTCACTTTTTCCTCGGCTGCTCTGGAAGTGCAGAGAGTAGAAAATACAGAACTTCAGAGTCTCATAGATTAAAGTTAAAATGTAAATAAATGCTCTCTTTCCTGGCACAATTAAGTCCCCAAGCCTCAGTTTCCTCCTCTGTAAAATGGGGCTTAGGGTAGTATTTACCTCTGAAAGTGCCGTGGGGATAAGGAAAACACTGTGCTCAGTTCGGGGAACTGAGGAAGACGCAGTGGATGAGGAGCTTCCTGCCCTCCCAGCCCCCAGAAGACGGGGACGGACCAGGTCAGGGGCACAGCCCCGGGCCCTACTCTGGCATTTCATTCGGGGAACACACAAATGTTCCCAAAATGCTCCTGGGGAGCCAGCCCCTATCTTGCTGCCAGGGCTCCACTCTGTCCCGTGCTCTGCCTGGCAGAATCTTATTTGTCCTTGGAGCTTGGTGTATCCATCACCCTCTAGGACACCCCCAGGCCACCCTCAGCCCAATCCCTGTGATGCCCCTCCTGGGATCCCTGTTGACTCCTCCCCGACGAGGCTGGAAGATCTCCAGAGGTGATCTGGACGCTCATTTCTGCGTCTGTCTCCGGGATTGGCACAGTACCTGTAGGACAAAAGCCACCCAGTAAATGTTGGTTAAGGGAACAGGTGAGTGAGACATAGTGATCTGCACAGTACATTTTAAATGTACTCATTCTGAGTCACGCCTCCCCCACAAATGATCTAATTTTATTTTAGAAATGCAAATCTGAAGGCAGGTATGGCAGAGGTCTTTGAAAGCAGGTAGGATCACAGATCACTTATGAAGTGCATCAACTTTGTGCTTTCCGTGTACACTTGGTGTCTTTGGGCCTCCCAACCCTATCCTCTCTCCTTTTGGGGTGCTTCCCCTCGCCCATTGGGTGCCACCCAGGAACTATCAATACAGGAGACTCCCCCCTCCCTTAGGCCAAGAGGTGGGTGTGGGACCAAACAGGACCAATTGGACTCTCTCTCAGGACTCTAAATCAACGAGAGATGCAAGGGTGGAATTTTATTGGATGGTGGGAACTCATTCATCACAGTGTTGAAACCTCAACAAAGTTCTTGAGTAGTTGCCTGTGGCGGGAATGACTGCCACAGTCCAGGGTCCCCCCACCTCTCCTTCCTGGGAACATGCTTAGATCACATTTCCCAGGCTCCCTTGCACTTAGGAGTGGCCAGGACGATGTGAATAGAAGGGATATGTCCATTTTTAGACGTGGTCCATTACAGACCTCCCATTCATGGGCCTCGCCCTGTCTCATCTTCTATGGGCTGAATGAGGAGGATTCCAAGGACATAGAGGTGAAAGGAGCCACAAGATGGAAGGAACCCGGGTCACTGAATGACTGTGTAGAGCAAAGAGTCCTCCCCCATAACCCACCAGTGACACATCGAACTGTGTTAATCCACTGAAATGTTGGGTTGCTTATTACAGAAATACTCTACCTTGATTAAATCTAATTGTGTGCATTTCTGAGCCTCCAGCCTTCTCATAGATTCCTTCCAGTAAATTTCTTTTATACTTAAAGTTTTCTACCTATGGTCAATTCTGCTGTTTGCAATCAAAGAACTCTGATGATATGAGCAGGAGGTGGCCATAGAGACCATTTTCCAAAAGTAAGGTCCAGAGAGGTGAAGTAAACAGCCCACACACCTAAATGGCAGATCTGAGCCTAGAACTCAGACCTCTGACTCCACACGCGGCACCTTCCTTTGCCCTGGGACCCGTCTTGCCCAGAACATAAATCTGGATTCCTGAGATGGCAGTGAAATGCACAGTCACCGCCAGACATCGATTTTGCCCAGAGGACCCCGCGCCTGCGCTGGGGGCTCCAGGCAGGATCGATGGCAGGTCTGGATCCTTGGCTGTAAATCAGCAGGGAGAGGGAAGCAGACCTGTTTCCTGGCAGTAAATTCAGCCCCACCTGGCAGCCCGGCATTACTCCTTCCACCATTCTACCTCGTAGATCAGACAGCGTTTGAGGGAAAAATCATTCCTTACCTTGTTTATTTCTTTCAATACTTTTAAAAGAAACTTTTAATTTTGAAAAAATTTTAGATCCACGGAGGAGTTGGAAAGATAGCATGTGAAGGTCCAGCGTACCCTTCACCGGGTTCCCCCAGCGTTAACATCTGACACAGCACGGTTACTACAGCTAAGAAATTAACATCGGCTAAGCTGCAGACTTTATTCCGATTCCCCCACCTTTCCCACTAGTGTCCTTTTCTTTTCAGGATCCAATCGGGATGTCTCCTTCATGTCTGCCAGTCTCCTAGAGCTTCTCAGTCTGTCCTTGTCCCCATAACCTTGGGAGTTTGGGAGAGTACTAGGCTGATGTTTTGGAGATCCTCTTTCAGTTGGGTTTGTCTGGTGCTTTCTCCTGCTTAGCACGTTGCTATGGATTTGGGGGAAGAACCCCACAAAGGTGAAGCGCCCTTCTCTTTGCGTCATGTCAAGCAGTATTGGAATCACCATGATCGATTAGTATGATGAGAACCTTGATCACTTGGTTCCGGTGCCATCTGCCAGGTCTAGCCCACACTTCAGGAGACAGAAATTCTCCCTGAACACCTGCATGATGTGGGCGGTGATCCCTGTGGTCCCATGACCTCCCGCTAGGCCCCACACAAAGGTCCCTGGGCAGGAAGCTAATGCCAGGGCCCCTCACTCAGCTGGTCCTGTCTGCCACGCCCTGCTCGGTGGCCTACCTGCTGCTCAAGGACAGGGCAGAGCAGGAGAGAGCCTGGCTGGGAACCGGTCTCTTGTTAAGAGCCTGGTGGAAGCTGGCAGGTTGGGGGTCAGGTGGGGACACTGAGGAGGTTTGGGGGTGATCGAGCCACCCCACCTCCATCTTGTGTTCCCCCCCAGCCTGCAGCAAGGGGAGAGGCCCCAGCTTCCCACTCTGGGTAGCTCAGGGGTTCAGAGAGCATAGAGGTGGTCCAGCATCAGCCACCCCCACCAGGCTCAGGAGCAGTCCCCTCTCCTGATGGTCCGGACCGGGCCAGAAGCCCCAGTGCTGCTGCGTCTCAGTGCTCTGTCACCCCTCCCTCCTCCTGGCCTCCCTCATGGCCTCCGAAGGCCAATAGTTCTGCGGGAAGAGGAAGGCTGGAGAGGGAGGACTTGGCTCCTCGGCTCTGTGTGGTCTTCACGTCGCTCCCTGGGCCCTGCAGTTCTCAGAGCCTGTTTGTATCCGGGCCCCACCTCATCCCGAGATGAGGATCACTGACTCTGCTGTACAGATGGAGAGACTGAGGCTCAGAGAGGACAGATGGCTTGCCTAATGTCAAACAGCTAAAAGTCATAGCTAGGACTTGAACCCTGGCCTTCAGATGCCAAGCCCCAGATGACTGTCGACGAGCTGCCTCCACAGCATGAATGGAGGGTCCCTGTACCTGTCGGGGCCAGGCCTGTGACAAGGAGCCCTCCGCCTAGAGCAGGACTGAATCTCACTGACGTGCCGGAGATGGTAACGTGGCTGCTTCTCCCTCCGTCTCCTGCCCCACCCCTCGCACCCGCCAGAAGACACATGGGAAGGTGTCGTGCGAATGATGTCCTTAGAGACATAAATATCCCCCTCCTGATAGCCCGACACCCTGCCTTTCACATCGTTATGGCAATCTTTTTCCATAGTTTAGCATGAGCGGTTCAGAATGTTTCGTACCTTGAATAGAGAATGAAGCAGGGGCGTAAATCAGAGCGGAGCGCCTGCCCGGCCTGTTCCCGTGTCCCTGTGAGTCACCGCCACGCGCCTCGTAGCTGTTCTAACTGCCGCTTGGTTTTAAGGCCTATTGATGTATCAGTGGCTTTTTTATATGTGGTGGGTCATTTGTGTGACTGATTTTGCGACTCTGGGGCCCGCTGCAGGACACCATGGAAACGAATCTAGTGCCTGCTCTCGGGATGGAAACATCTGGAGAGCCCGGCAGCCGACGGCGGCTCTCGCGTTCCCCACCTCCGCTGCTTGCACGAGCCAAGTACACGTGGTTGGCGCAGAAGGAAAACAGGAAAGTTGACAGAATCCAGGAGTCCGTCTCTGACACTAAAATCCTTTTTCACGTGTGCAGAGTAAATGATGTGGACGGAGGTAAAACAGCAGCCTATGGTCGAAACAGACTCTAAGTAAACGGTCTCGTGCTGCCTGTTCGAGTTTTAGCAGCCAGGAGAACCCCTGGGTAGACTTTTCAAGATGATTGTGGAGGAGAAAAGAAAAGAAAAAAAAAAAGAGAGAGTCGTTGTTCAATTTCCAGAACTCAGATAGACCAAACAGCCCTGTAGTGAGGTTACTTAGTCTTTATCACCCTGTTAGGATGTGTCGTGTCTGCCGTGTGTGGCTGGCAAGCAACATGCACTGTCGCAGTGGATGTGCCCAGTGCCCATGTTTATGGGCATCGTCCCAGAGGATGCGGAGATGTACCCATCTGCTGCAGAGAAGATTCTTTCA
Source organism: Avahi laniger (assembly GCA_963575035.1). NCBI lineage: Eukaryota > Metazoa > Chordata > Mammalia > Primates > Indriidae > Avahi > Avahi laniger. The sequence goes on from CAUYSK010115341.1 coordinate 99,512, forward strand.
CTCTGGGTCTGAACAAATCAGCAGCGAGAAAAGGTGAATCTGTTTCTGATTCTAACACGTTCACTTTATCTTTTCTTTTTCTTTCTTCTTCCTCCCTTTCTTAAAAATGTTATGCCTTATGTAAGATACTAAAAAGTTTAAAAACAAATACACAGCCTGAGCAAGAGCGAGACCCCATCACTACTAAAAATAGAAAAATTTGCTGGGCATGGTGGCCGTACCTGTAGTCCCAGCTACTTGGGTGGCTGAGGCAGGAGGCTCGCTTGAGCCCAGGAGTTGGAGGTTGCAGTGAGCTAAGATGACACCGCTGTACTCTAGTCCAGGGCAATCAAGCAAGACTATGTCTTAAAAATAAATAAATAAATACATAAATGAATACAAACAAATACAGTAAGTAATTATAAACCTATCACCCCGCTTAGGAAAGAAAACACTGCATATGCATTAAAACCACCTGTGCCCCCCACCCCGGCCACCTCCCGCCTTCTGTGATGTAGGTGACCTCTTAACCTGAATCAGATGTGATTTAATCCTATACATTTTTGTACCTTAGGTAACATATAGTACTGTTTTATGTGTTTTAAATTGTATATAAATAGTGTCACTTTTATGTCATAAATGATATACATTATTCCACAACTAGGTTTTTACTTTCTGCATTGTTTATGGGATTGATCTGGGTTGATACATGCAGTTCTGGTTCAATCATTTTTACTGCTGTAAACATTCCATTATACGAAACTTTCACAACTTGTCCATGCTCCTGCTGATGAGCTTTTTTGAGTGTGCTGTCACCGACCATGACCGTGAGCTTGTTTCTCCAACCCCCTCCCCAGGATGACAGCAAAGCCACACCCAGCCCCTCCTGGCCAGCATCTCAGAGGAAAATGATGCTGCCGCTGCCTGCCAGGGAGGAGGCTCCGGTCCTCACCCGCCTGCCCTCTGCCCTTAGTGGCTGCTGCAGGGAGGAGGCTTCCTGCCCTTCACTTCCCCCCGGGCGAAGGGGTACATGGCCGTGGCCTTGGCCCTGGGTGGGCAGCACATGAGCCCTCCAACCATTCAGGCAGCTGGCCAGGCAGAGACGGCCCACCTCTGTCCAGAGCTCGAGTCCCTCGGTGGGGATGAGATGACAGGTGAGGGGTGGGAGCTGTGGTCCCTGAGAGGGTGCAGGGCATAGAAGGTGCTGCCAGCACTAGCCAGGAGAAAAAGACACCCTACAGGGAGGTGCAAAGTGTTGTTGGGGATTTTTTAAATGTCAACCTTTACCCGAGAAAATGGGCAAATTATGGAAATTTCATTTAATGCAATATTATGTGGCAGTAAAAATGATCAAACCAGAACAGCATGTATCAACTCAGATAAATCTCCTAAACAATGTTGAACGAATAAAACTCATGGTGGAAAAATGCACACAGTGTGATGTCACATATAGGATTTAAAACCTAAGCAGAGGCCTTGTTGTGCAGAGCTAAGCGGGTGAGGTCACACAACAGTGTTGGAGGGAACAGGTGCAGGGCTGGACTGGGGGGTGTCAAATCAGGTTCTGAGGACCTCAGGGCTGCCCCAGGGGGTGGCCTCAGGGATAGGGTCTCCTCCCTTCCCCACGATTTCAGGCAAGCTGGCCCCTCTGTGACAAGGGAATCGTTTGACTCTGTTCAGACTCTGTTCAGCTATGCCCTTGGGCAAGTTTCCTGCCTCTCTGGGCTTCTGCAGACCTCTCTTTAGAATGGAGCTAAACATAGTCCCCGAACAGCAGGTGGCCATTGGCCATGAGGACTCTGAGCTGGTCCTTGGAGAGCTGAGCACGGCGCCCAGAGCTCAGTGCCCACCCAATTCATGGGGCTATGTAGTGATCACTTTTACCACTATCTGATGTATTAGTCAGGGCTGTCCAGACCTATAGAATATTTATACAGTGGACCTGTGGACAACTCAGGGGTCAGGGGCTCGGACCCCTTCTCCTGTGCAGTCGAAAATCCATGAATAGCTTTCGACTTTCCAAAACTTAACTACTAATTGCCTACCATTAACCGGAAGCCTCACCAACAATATAAACAGTTGATTAACACATAAACTAATGTTTTATGCATTAATAATATACCTAACTTTTTCTTAATTTGCTCGATACTTCTAGGCTACTCGGTTCATCTTCGAGTGTTTCCAAATTGTTGCAAACCTCCAAAAAATATTCCAATATATTTATTGAAAAAAAATCAACATCTAAGTGGACTCTCACAGTTCAAACTTGCGTTGTTCAAGGGTCCACTGTAGCTGTATATGTGGGGGCTTATTATGAGAATGACCTCATGCGATTACAGGGGTTGAGAAATCCCACGATCAGCCATCTGCACACTGGAGACCAGGGAAGCCGGTGCTGTGATTCCGTCTGAGTCTGCAGCCCGAGAACCGGGGAGCCAGTGGTGTAACTCTCCCTCAAAGGCGGCAAAACCGGGGGCCCCTGGGGTGAGCCTTGGAGTCTGCAGCCTGAGAACCGAGAGTTCCGATGGCCGAGAGCAGGAGAAGACGGATGTCCCAGCTCCAGCAGACAGAATTCACCCTTTCTCTGACTTTCGTTCTGCTTGGGCTCTCAATGGTTTGAATGATCCCCGCCCTACCGGTGAGGGCGGACCTTCTTTGCTCAGTCCACTGGTCAAGTGCTAACCTTCTGGAAATGCCCTTACGGACACACCCAGAAATGGCATCTTACCAGCTGGCGGCGTGTCCCTTAACCCGGTCAAGTGGACACCTAAAATTAACCATCACATCTGATTTCTAGACTAGCTTTCATGTAAGTTTTGCTTTGAACAAAGATGTTCAACTGCTTTATAAATGTTTGAAAACTCCTGACCTGGTGTGTCTCCTCGTGGACAGTCGAAGGCACAGAGACCAGCGGGCGCTGCGACCGAGCCAGGGTCCCAGCCCATAGGTGGATCCATCCCGGCTGCCAGTGGCCCCGGAGATTCTGGTGGCCACTTTGCTTCTTGGATCCTGGGTCTCCGGTGGGCTGGATGGTGGCAGCCCCCCCAGCGCTGGCATTCTGAGGAGTGAGCTCCTCTCCAGGGCTCACAGAACCACAGGCAGGCCCAGAGCCCTGCAAGCGAACCCGAGCCCCATGCCCCTTGCCAGGCGGGAGCCGATGCTGCTGGGCTATGCTGCCAGCCCGGGGCATCGAACACACAGAGCTGCCTCCTCTCACTGTTCTGGGTCCCAGGGGTGTGGCCCAGGTCTGCAGGGCACAGAGGAATACGGGCCCCCCTGAGAAACATAAAACCGGGGTTTCCAGGAGAACAAGATCGAGGTCTCCTGCCCAGGGCAGCACCAGCCCAGGTGGGTAAAGACCCTCAACCAAAGTCCTGCAGCCCATGGGGAGGGTCTCTCACAGGACACCGGAGACGAACCCTTTTGTGGCTAGAAAGACCTTCGAGCATCCCCAGGTGTACAGGGGTCCAAGGCCCTTCCCAGAGCAGCGCTGGTTCCTCAGTGCTCAGGAGTCTGTGGCCACCAGGGACGGGGGCATCCTTGCCCACCTGTGCCAGGGCCCTTGAGGAGGCCTAGCGGGTGGCATCGGGCACATTCTCTGACGTGTTCTTATAATGTGGGACATTCATGTTCTGACACATTCCCTCCCCTACTGAGGTGGCTGGCCCACTGCCCCATCATTCAGCGCGGGCAGCGTCGTGGTCTCCAGAGCTGAGTCAGCAGGGGAGGCTTGCAGAAGAGGGAAGACTCCAAACAGTCCTATCTGCTCCTTTCCTCCACTGTTTCATTATTCGACAATAATTATTTACCATGTTTCCCACTGTTCTAGGTCCTGGAGACAGAGCAGTGAACCAAACAGACAGAGCCCTGTTTTCCTGAAGCTTCCAAATAACAAGAAAAGGAAGTAAAACTGTCCTCTCAGGTGGTGACAAGAGCTAAGGAGAAAAATGAGTCGGGGAGGGGTGGGAAGCATGATAAGGGGCGGGGCTATGAGAAAAGGGGAGGGGCAAGTTAGATGGAGAGGCCAGAACACCCCAGGGAAGGTGATAGTTGAGTAAAGGAGGAGGGACCCACCCAGGCAGACGCAGTCCTGGCAGGGGCACAGCAAGTGCAAAGGCCCTGAGGCAGCACCTGCCTGGCCTGTTGAGGAGTATTTAGGAGGCCAGTGTGGACCTGTAAGAGAACAGGTCTGGTGACAGCAATCTGGGGGTCACGTAGGGCCTTACGAGCTACAGAGTCCATCAGCTCTTCTTCTATCCAAGAGGGAGTCATCGAGAGGGTCTGAGCACATAGCTATATAAATAAATTTTAAAATAATTAATAATTTTTAACAAGGGGCCCCACATTTTTATTTTGCACTGTACCCCACAAATTATGTATAATAGCTAGTTCTGAATGGGGTAATTACCTTGACTTCTCCGCAGGGCGCTAGTGAAGATCAGGTGAGAAGACACAGGTGAGGCGCTCAGCACCTTGCCTGACACGCAGCACGCGCTTCGTAAACACCAGCTGTCATTATTAGTGACGACACATGTGGGCCCCCACGGGGGGCCAGACCCTCAGGGCCACAGAGAGGCGCAGGCCCAGGACCTGCCTTGGAGGAGTTTGTGGCCCAGGCAGAACACAGGGAGAGGCCCAAGTGCAGGGACAGGCAGCCGGTCCGCATACAGGCAGAGGGAGGAGGACGGCTCCTAATCCTTCACTCTCGTTGGAAACGGTGGGGGGGTGGTTAGAAGGTGCTGGGGAGGCGGAGACTGCGGTGAGCAGAGCCCAGAAGACGTCCCAGGAGCTGGAGAAACAGCTGCATGAGCAGCGGGGAGGGAGGGTGGAGGGAAGGAGGCCCAGAGCTGCCTCTGATTAGGGGCTGTGGGCCCCCCAGGGTACTGTGGGCCACACCCCACTGGCCTGGGACCCGGGAGAGCGAAGCCCTACTAACTGCGGTGTCCCCAGAGCAGCCCCCGCTGCCTCCCTGAGACCAGATCCTCACCAGGGAACCGGGAGAAATGACGCAGATGAGGATAAAGGGCAACACACACGGCGTGGCAGCCGGCAGAGAGCAAAGGCTGTGGGACAATCAGGAGGGGGAGGAAGGGGCTTCTAGAACGCCTGAAGATGGGGGGGCCCCGTGTGCCTTAAAGCTGTCCCTGAAAATGCAGGAAGCCACAAGGTGCTGTCTACACGGCACACTAGTTCCACTGGCGCCAGACCCCACCCGACCCCTCCTCACCAGTCCTTTATCACCAAGAACTCAGAAGCGTCCTTTCAAATGGCCGATCAGATCACAGCACCTCCCTCTGCAGACCTCCCTGGGCTCCGCACTTCGAGACTGACGTGCTGGCTGCTCGAGTGCCCCCCCACTTCCTCCCCCCACCGTCGGCCCCTCCATAATAGCCCTGGGGAAAGCTGGCTTTTCCTGTGCATAATCTCAGGGCCCTTGTCCTTGCTGTCCCCTCCAGAGCATGTCCCCTCCGTAGCTTGCCCAGCACTTCATTCAGCCATCTGCTCGGATGCCCCACCCACCCCTTCCCCCATCTCAAATTTAATTACCTTCACTCCCTTTTCACCTGGCTGTCATCATTGCAAATATCACCACGTGACATGTTATAGCTCTCTTGCTTATTCTCTGTCTCCTCACCAAAATACAGGCTCAATAAAGGTGGGGACTTTTATCTCATTCATGTTGTGTTGTACCCTCAACACCTAAGACTGTGTCTGGCACAGGGTATTTAAGTGGTGATGCAGATGTAGACACTGAGGCTCAGCAAGATTAGTGCTTTGCCAGTAGCCCACGGCTCTGGAGCCGAGGCTGGCACCGGGCAGTGGTGCACGGGAAATGTTTACAGCCGGCTCTCTGGGGCGGGGGAGAGCCTGGTTGCATTTGCCGATTGCCATGGTGTAAATACTTCCACCACGGCTGGTCTCAAGCCACCAGCACAACGTCACTGAACAGGAAGTTGGGAAGAGATGCGCCCCATGGGCTCTGGAAGGAGGCTGGTCCCAGCCAGCCTGGCACCCACCGCCCGGCTCCCTCGTGTTTGTTCATTTCCCACACTCTGCATTCAACACATCGGGTGAAATAGTTTTTTCTTCACTTCTCCCTCCAAATACCACCTAATACGGCAGAAAACAATCTGAACTAAGTCCCCAGGTGCCTCTAGGCCTCAGTTTCGCCATCCATAGAGTGAGATGAATCTAAGCGCTGGGTCGCCCCAGACCGTCCTTGCCTGGAAGTCTCACGGCCTGGTCGTGCGCAGTGCCCCTGTGACCACCAGAGGGCAGCCTTTCCCCACCAAAGACCCGGCCTCTTGGTGGGTCAGGTGTCCCTGTTGGCTGAACCCGACGGAGGATCCAGGGCCCCCACCTGGCTTATGAATCACCGATTGTGCCCAGCCCCGAGCGGGCGTCCACAGAAAGGGCCCATTGTCTGCCCTGAGGCCTTTTGTTCCAGAGGCATCCAGGGAAATTGGGATTGGGTGGGGGGCCTGGATGGTTCTCTAAGGGCCGCTAGAGTTGGGGGACTCCCAAGGCCCCTGGCAGACCTCGCTCTGCTCTCCCCCCACTGTGCCCCCATTTACCAAGGATGCCTGGGCAGGTGCACCTCCCCTGCGCCTTTGGCTCTGCCCGGGCTTTCACCCCCGCAGGCCGGCTCAGCCTCCCCGAGGCCTGTAGCATCCTGAGTGTCCTCCCTCCAGTCTTGGGGGGCATCTTGTTGCTCTGTTGAACCCCATTCAATCCAACCGGATTTTAGGGTGAGTGCTGTGAGCTCCAGGCGTGGTCACAGCCCCATTTTCTTCTCTGGCCACTGCGGTGGAGGGACAGGGCTTGGGGACTTACCCTCAGTGAGCCCCAGCTTGGCCCTGCCCTGGGACTGCAGCAGAGGCGACTGCCCACCCCCAGCCCCTCAGGGAGCACCAGGCTGAGCGACCTGCCCTTGCTCACGACAGTGTGAACAGCACAGCTCCCACCTCCCGAGCCTGGCCGGGGTGGGCAGCCGGAGGTGCTGAGTGTGCACAGACTGGCGCGGTCCCACCCACAGCCTGTGAAGCCACACGGTCCCCTCGGGCTCCACGGCCTCCCCCACCATGAAATGGGACTGTTCGCAGCTCCCTCCACGGGATGTGGAACGTGCTCCTCTGAGAGGCTCCAGAGCCCTCCAGCACCTGGAAGTGCCAACACCAAGGACTCTGAGGCCTCGTCTTACCACCTTTGTTGCCAGCCCAGGTCTCTGCGCACCTTTGCCCTGAAAAGCCTTGAAGTATCTCCTCCCACCCCAGCCCCAGGGCAAGGTCTGGGTCTGATCCCCCAAAGGAAAGAGGAGGAGGGTGGCAGGTGCTGTTGCCTCCCCAAGGGGACGGTGCCAAACCTGGGTTTAAACTCCAGCTCAGGGCTGGCAGTGCCAGCCTGGGGATGCCCTCCCCAGCCTCAGCTTCCCCTGCTGTGAAATGGGAACAGAAACATACTGTCCCGCTTTGGGGACAGTGGAGGGGTTGAGATTAGAGCTATGCTCAGGCTCTGACATGCACAGCTGGGTTCATGTAAGAATCTACATATGTTGTTAGCAGAAAAATTCTGACTCACGAGTAGGTACATAAATGTCACTGGCTATGTCCTATCATGTCCTTATTACATCAGAAGTGACAATTAGTACAGGGCAAGGGAAGCATTAACTGTCTGGGACTACTAATCCCATAAAAACTAAAGGAGATTATTTATTGTGGGATAAGAATTCACCGATACAGTATTTGACCCTGGTGTTGAAAAATAAATGTCCTCTTCTGAGAACATCGATGGGTCTGAAAGTGACTATTTGGGGCAATAGCGTGTGGGACTCTCTGTCAGTCCTTAGCCTGAAGCTGAGCCTGCTTTTCCACGTCCTGTGACCCCTGTAATGCCCACGGGCAGGTGGGCCCGAGACTGGCCCTGCAGCCCCCGATGCCCTGCGGGGAGTCGACCTGTTGATTTGCAGCTTCTATGATCCAGTCTCCTTTGAATAATATCTCTATGAAATCACCATGCCTGGAGCCGAGGCTGCATTTTGTTTTTGTTTTTCTAATTGGTTCGTCCCTCTTGTGACTCAGGTGGAGAGCTGATGGCATTCAGGGAAACTGCGGCAAGTGACCACAGCCTGCCGTGCTGGGCTGAGAGATGGCGTCCCCACCCCGCTGCTGTGCCCCAGCCTCCCAGAGCCTCTGCCTGGTCCCACGAGTATGTGTCAAAGAGACATTATGGGGAAGGTCATTGCTCCAGATCTTCTGTCTCAGGATGCTTGGTGGAAAATTAAGGCAAGCATTGGAAGGACACTGCGCAGCCCTGAGGTGAAATTGAGTTTCAGGGGGCTGGGAGCCCCTGGAGGTCTCCTTTGAGGCCTGCCAGGGGATGGCTCAGCTCTACCTACCCTCCTTCTGGGGTGACACTACAGATTCA
>CAUYSK010115350.1:0-78587 GCA_963575035.1 Avahi laniger
CCACCCAAATGATGGACATGTTTGAAACTCGGACTTGGGGAGGGAGGTGGGGGCAAGGGCAACATATGTAACAGAAACATCTGTACCCCCATAATATGCTGAAATAAATTTAAAAAATTAAAAAAAAAAAAAAAAAAAAAAAAGTTCAGCATCATTGGAGTACCAGCTTGAGTGGCTGAGCAAATGCTGATGCCATTCACCAACACAGGAAACCAAGAAAGAGGAGCTGTTTTGGTAGTAGAGAAATGGAGTTCAATTTTGAACTCAAAATTATTTTGGCATAACTGTGAAGTGTCATATCCCAGAGAGCAGCTTCTCAATAATTCCTTTTCCTGCCTCAACAGGAGAAAAAAAAGGTCACTGCTCATAGTGATCAATCAATCGTATTTCGACCTAAATATTGCAGTGTTTTTCTAGTCATTCTTTCCTAGATTTTTCCTCAGATCCAATGCTAATAGTGTCATTTCCTATTTAAGACGTGAACAATTTAAAATTTCTAGCTGCTTATGTTCCAAAAGTACTAATTCTACACCAGGAACTTCATGATTTTTAGTTCCTGTGTGTACTTATGTATCAGTTCAGAATTATTAATTCTAAATAATATTACCAACTTTTTAAAGTTGATATCTTTATTCTTGTTTCTTAATATGATTGCACATTTTAAATCAAAGTCTGGGACTAATATTACGAGAATGGAGCTGTTAATTATTTGATGTCTCTTTCCAGTCAAAAGGATTTTAAATCAGAATGGATCTTTGACAGAATCTTAGGTTATTGAATGTAAAGTTAAAAGATAATTTTCATTTCTTGTACAAGATTGCATTTCTAATTTCATATTGCAAGTAGAATCGCTTTATGTAAATTAATAGAATTACATAGAAGGATAAAAATATTTTCATAGAATTTTGTGTTCTTTAGTTCCAGGCTATCTGCAAACATAGTTAGCTGGAGGAGAGGGAGGTTGTGCTCCATGGATGACAGAAGGAAAGCGTGAAATGGGACACAGGTTCCATTAAGAACCAACTAAAAGGATCTTGTTAGGATTTTAGCCTTCCTTCCCTTCCAGAAGACTCTATCTTCATGACAATATGTGTTCTCTGATCAGAAGAGATATTTGACAATAATTATCTGGAATCAGAAGAATGTGAAAGCAGAGGCAGTGTCTCTCTGCGTGCGTAAAAACACTGGTTGTACTGAGAAGTGGAATAGGGTGGATCCAGATAAGCCACATCATCTTTTTGCCTCTTTGTTCAGAGTCTATCTTCTCAGCCTGTTTTTATAATATAGAATCCATGCTTAATCCAGTAAAAACAGTTTAGGTATGAAATTATTAGAACTTAATTTTCCCATCTCACTATTTTTGTTTTTCCTAATTGATTTCAGATAGATTAAATAGTAAGAAATTTAGATCAGTGGAGGAAAACTTGAATAAACTGATTCAGTCAAAAACAGTGATGACTGGTAAATTTTAGAGCTCTAAAGATAATATTTTTGTTTCTTAAATAGTCAAAGTAGCATAGAGTAGAAATAAAGAAGCACTGTGTTTCATGTCAGGGTTATATGTTCAAATCTAGCCTATTCATTTTGCTACTTCCTTAGATAAGCAATGAAACTTTCAGAGTCTCAAATTTACCTGCTCCTATATCCTCTCCACCTCATGTTATAAGGATGCATTATAATAAAATGTAAAATATGGACTTGTGGACTATGCAAATAGTGAAAGTTCTTACTTCATGACATTGAACTTGTAATTTAAATGTGCTGCCAATCAGGACCCTGGATTATGCATTAGGAAATACAGGACAAGCCTGAGATCAGATAGGGCTCCCTGTTTATTCCCTGTCCTGAAACATCAATTCTAATTTACAACGGTAGCTTCTCTATAACATATAAATCAAAGTTGAAATTAAAGTACCTGAATTTAAGGTTAACTGTTCTTTCAAAAATGATATTTGACTCCAAATTTACATGAAGTAGATGGCTGAAATGTTTGTTATCACTGATTCTGATAATTACCTCTGTTTTGGTATCCATGCTCTTTGTTAGCTTTGATTTGAAAGAGGAAGATCTCACAATTTACTCTCCAAACCTGGACTTGCATAGTATTAAGGTTTCTGCTGGGATGAAAGAGACAAACTGGGAGTGACTGGAGGCAAACTGGGGCAAGATAGCACCCTAACTTCAAAGTCCTACCTGCAGGTGTGCGATTAGCTTGAAGTTTGGTTTCAAAGCTCCCTTAGGAATATTCTCTTTCAGTAGCCAGTGATTCTGTCTTAGCAACAGTCTTTTTCCTTTCTCTTTTCTAGATCTTTTATGCCGATTGAAGAAATGGATTGTTTTGTTTTTGTTTTGTTTTATTTGTAATTACTTAGGGGCCATTTTTTCCTTTTCTTCACAGGCAGCAGAAAAGAGGAAAAATAGCTAAGTATAAGTTGTCTTTCTTCAGAAAAAATATTAAACTGATTTTTTTAAATCAAAAAGTAACGCCTGTAATATTGCTTGTTATTCTCTTTCATCCATTCTCCCTATCTGCTAATGGACTGAAACTCCTGGCAGAACTGACTGGCAATTGCATGAATTCCCATCTAACTTCAGATGCTGTGTCTCTTGGACTGAAGGACATGTATTTTCACATGGAGCATACCATTTTAAAGAAATGTAAAGATAGTTTACAAAAAAAAGATTTAAATTTGCTTTAGTTTGAATCCTAAAAGGAGAAATCATCAACTAACCAACGGTTTTGATAATTTTTATTTTTTACAGAAATCTATTACAAAGCAGCGATGACTCCAAATGAGAGGATAATCTTAACAGTTAAAAATTCATAGGCGTATATTTTTAAAAACAATTTAATAGATGATAAGTATAAAATAATTGTTTTGTGATTTTTAATTGTTTTATAAACACTGTGTTACCTAATTTATTCAGCCTCTACTAACTTCTCTCTCGGAAGCGTGCTCTTTTATAATTTGACGTTAAAGTCATTCGATTCTCTTAACCTTCCTTTCCTTTCTCTCTGTTTCAAGGTCTGGCTTTACTTCAAGAAATGATCATGGTATAACCTGCACTCCTCTCTTCCACTCATGGTCTTGCTAGCCTAGTTTGTGTAAACCTTACTGGTTTTCTTGTCTCTGGCAACCCAGTTTTTTGGTGGTCTTATCACTTTCTTTGTTTTCCAAATGTGAAACTGGCTTTGAGAACATCCTTCTCACGCTGTGTTCCAAAGATTGCAGCCTTCCTCCTGTCTTCATCTGTGGGCAAGTCTGCTCCTTAGGTCGCTTCCCCATAGAAATTACCTAGTCATAGACTTTCACTCTTGGAAAGAGTACTAGAGATTCTCTGTAGTCTGGGGTCATCCTATTGCCGATGAGCGAATTGAGAGGTTAAGTGACTGGAATGCTGCATAGATAGGACTTTTTAAATAGTCTATTAAGCATAAATTTTACTAAAAATAGTGATTATATTCACATCATCAAAGCTGTATTAATGTGAGTTATTGGCCAGGAGATAGAAATAGCCCAATTATGTAGAATTGGATAATTGTTTTCAGTAACATAGGATCCATTTTACCTGTGCTCTACTGTTTTGCTTTAGAGTACTGTAATTAATTCCTTTGAAACCTACTGAATATAATGTTAGAGGTAACTAACTCAATTTTTTGAAAACTATTCCTACAAACTGCTAGGGCAGTGAATATATCATTTTCTAGGCTTTTCTCAGAATTTAGAATTCAGCGGAGACTAGCCCAGATCCAAACCCTATTTTTCCTTTATACAGATCCAAACCCTATTCCTCGGCCTATGCTTTCCCCTCTTCTCTCCCCACCCTCTCTCCTTCCAATCTCTTCTATCTCTCCCCAAACTCTGACTGAAATTCTCCTTCTCAGATTAACTAAATTAATTCTGTCTGTATCAAAAACATGTCAGTATGCATACATTTTAATTGCTTGAGAATATTTTAAATTGGTGTTAAATGATACTTTTGTGTTATAATTCTATTATTTTTACAGACTATGTATAATATTTTTGATTACGTTCTTGTATAGCCGGTGACCTATCCTTAGGTTTCATATGTTGTGTTTATTCCTGATAATGAGCTTTTTTGTTGTTGTTTTTCTATTTTCTTGAGACAGGGTCTTACTTTGTTGCCTGGGCTAGAGTGAAGTGGCATTATCATAGCTCACTGCAGCCTCCAACTCCTGGGCTCAAGGGGTCTTACTGCCTCAGTCTCCTAAGTAGCCATGCCCAGCCAATTTAAAAAATATATCTATTTTTTGTAGAGATGGGATCTTGCTATTCCCCAGGCTGGTCTCAAACTCGTGGCTTCAAGTGATCCTCCTGCCTCTGCCTCCCAAAGTGCTAGGATTACAGGTGTGAGCCACCACACTCAGCCCTGATAATGACCTTTTATACACACACACACACACACACACACACGCACACGCACACACACACTAACTGTACAAAGCATCTTATGCATCACCTTGAGAAATCCGAAAGTAATACTAAATTAATAAGAAGATTTGTATATTAAAAATGCAAAGAAAATATCTATGATTTGTTCAAATGAAAATGCAAATAGATATATGTCAATATGAACAGGTATTCATCACCAGGGCTTGTTTGTTGAAGATTTATGATAATCAAACATAGTTTGTGGTTTATTGTAAAAAAGCAGTTCTTTAGAAAAGACAAGAGAGTTTTTTATAGTTTACGATAATATTTTATCTAATAAGCACAATTGCAACAATATTAATGGAAATCGGAGTTCAAAATAATCAGACTACATAAGAAAAATCCCTTCCAAAATATCCAACTGTACAAACAAATAAATCTGCTTTGCATTTTCTATATTTCTTTCTGGTTTCAGTCTTTGTGCATGCATAATTGAGCATGCCAAATCACATATAGTATATGTGACTATATGTGATTATATATGTGTATATACACATATACACACATACTTGTCATTATTTCATTAGATATTCCAAATGTTGGAGGTTTAATTTTTAATTCATGGAAATAAAAGTCATGGAGCTTGTCACCTATGTCGACTCAAATGCCATTTTTCCCCCAATTTTTAGCACTCAGGAATAGTTTATTTCAACATTCTCAATCTTAGTGTTTTCACATATGTAAAATGTGGATATAACTACCTAGCTTGAACAATAAAATGAAAAATAAATAAATAAAACAAATTTGTAAAGAATGAAACAGTGATTGTCACAAAACGAATTTTCGATCAATAATAGTTTTCCTTCCCTTTTGTTCCCTGCCTTCTCCTAAACTCTCATAATAGGTTTTATTTAAATAATCGTACATTTTATTTTTAAATGTTTTGTGCACATTTGCCAAATATCTTGAGGCTAGAGTTAATTGATTTTTGTAATTATGTCAAGTGAAGAGGAAAACTGCCTGTGAATATATGGGTTATTTATATTCTAATTTTCAAACTCAAACAAAGAGATACTTGTTTAATATGACAGAAAACACCTAGAACAACTTTATGGTTTTTTTTTTTTTTAAATTTTCTCCTTTTTGCTTCAGAACTTTCGTAAAATAGTTGTCTTTCTAGTTATTGATAAGCTCACAATCTTTCTGTTGCCTGGACCTGTTTTGAGACATACCTTGTAATTTTTATTTCACAACCAGCTAACCTTATGCTTTTTATATTTTTAAAGTCATAATCTCAGCTCATATTGTTTTCTGATTTTTAATATCCATACCACAATAATCAATTCTTAATTTCCTTTTAATTTTATTTTAAAATTGTAATCCATATTTGTGGATCTACTCCTTCTCTGAATCTCCTAATATATACTGTACTGAAATGTTTGTTTCTCTTCTCCCATGTTTATGTAAGAAAATTCTATAGGGGAAAAGTGTGTTTTGCTGAAACAAATAAAAAGAGAAGTCACAGTGATTTAGTAAGCATTTAATTCTCTTGGCAGTTTTACATATTGACACTGATTTACTAATTTTTTTTTAGTTAAACTAGATTTGTCTTCCAGACTTGAGCTATTAATGTGATTTTAATCAACAGAACTAGCTTCAAAGCTTTGTAACTGATTACGAGAAAGTAAATTGTTGAGGCATTTGAAGGCCAATCAGCACAATTTGTATAAGAACCTTGAAGATAAAGTCCACAATTTAATTTTAATTTAAAAGTACTTGAATGAAAAAGGACTTTTAGTGTATATTTAGAATTATTATTGAAAATAAAATACAGCTAAAGTACTCCTATAGTATATAAAGAGATCATTGAACTAGTTTACCCGCCTTTGGCTCTATCATAAATGTAATAAATAGATACAGTCCCCTTAGTCTGACTTTATCCCCCTGTGAAAATACCCAGTGAGATTCTATAGAAGATAACAAAAGAAAATAGTGAAAATTATTAAACCTATTCTCTGTAATGAGAATGATATATTACTTGTTATTTATGGTCATCTATACAAACCAATAATCAGAGTAACAATTATTAAGAACTCACAATATACCAGTCATTGTTGCAAGTACTTTCTAGGCATCATCTCATAAAATTGTATCAATAACACCAATAATGCTAGTGCTATAATTATTCCCATTTTGCAGATGAGATATGGGAAGTTTAGCAAAGCTTTGTAATTCACCCAGCTTCACTTAGCCACAGAAGATAAATAATAGGGTCTGATATTTGTAATTATTTGTTACCTTATTAACTGTCTATAGACTGGTTTTTGGTGGGTTTTATCTTTTTCATGGATCCCATGCACTTCATTTCTCAGATAGTTACTTTGCCAACAAGAAGCCATATTGTCTCTTTAAGAGCTCTCTCTGATTGTCTGATGGATCATTGTGATCCAGGGCACCTCACACATTTCCAACCACGTTGCTACATTATGATATTATTGCAAGCTTGTATTTGGTTTGCCATCAACTTGAAAGAAAAATGAAATATTTTTTCTAGTGAGTGGTCATTAAAAAAAATAATTCTAATTTTGTTGATGCTTTACAAATGGCTGTTATTTTTGTGTGGCTTTTTCTGCATTGTCAGTGATTAGTATGAAATCACTGATAGGTTCAGTGTCTACCTCTTTAAGTATCTGTTCACTTATCTCCTGTTGGTTGCCAGTACATTATGCAAGTACTTGAAGCTGGCATAAGTCTGTATTTTACATTATTGGTAGAGAATTAAATATCTGTGTTTAGCAACGTCTCTGCCTGTAATCCTGAATAATTTTTGTGCCCTTTCAATCTCTGGACCCCAATGAAAAAACTTCATTTATGTTAGAATGGACCACATGCTGGTGAATAACCAGGCATGTGTCACATATATTCTATGTTTTATCTTCTTTTCCCACTGAGAGATGGGAGTGCTTAGTTAGCCATGATTGCCTGGCCTAATTTTATGGAAATTTGCCAGATTTTTAGGTTGAGCTAGCCAAATCCTACATAAAACATTTAACTAATATTCCTCCCTTATTATGAAAAAAGATTGAATTGAATTATTTTTCACAGAAATGACATTACACCTGTTTTAGTTTCACACTTAAAAAATGAAATTTTTAGATTATATTTTAATGTATTCTTTCCTAAAAAAAATGTATTTTCGTTTAATCCAACAGACATTTCAAACACTGTTTCTGAATATGTATTATTTTGCTGCTCCTCTCACATGTGGAATAGAAAGAATTAAAGAAAATTATAATGACTAAATAATGTATAAAATGAGAAAAGAAGGATAGTGCATTATTTACAATGTCATTTTTATATTTTTTAGGATGATGCATTGTGTTAAGACCATCAGAAAAGAAAAAGATTATTTTATCAATATATTTTCAGTGTGCTTCTAATATTATGTTAATGTGTAAACTGATAAATACTCATTCACTTGAAAAGGGGCTGTATAAAGATAGAGACAGGAAGAAATGTCAAATGTCAAATAATAACAGAAACAAATAATACACAAATTCAAGAGAGAGAATGACCTTTAGAATTCTTAACAGCTGCATGTGGTCCAGGTCTCTGCTGGAACAGGAGAAGGACCACAACTTGTGCCATGTTAAATGTTCTTCTCTGCAGGAGCACTTATTCAGGGGAAAAGTGCAAGAAAGTGATGGATAGGTCATTTCAGCTAATGTCAGATAAATATGTGGTTTTATCACTTGGTGGACCAGAAAATTTTTTAATGGAAGATTTTGAAGTTTAGCCAGAATGGTTAAAAGTAAACATTCAGAAGAAATCACAACATAATCCACTCATGTTCATTAGGAAAATGATGATAATTTGTTTCTGTTATATGTAGTTATACTCCTACCATATTTGTATTAACCTCTGCCAGCTTCTCAAGTAATCATGCAAAGGCTCCTGGTATCTCTTTCGCTGCAAAGGTTGGATTGAATACTAAATATACTACAGCATTAAACTTGTATTTTTTCCCTTGTTTGATTTTGAATTTTTTTTTAAAGTTAATTTTATGCTAGTGTTTATGAAAAGCATAATAAAATATACCCTGAGAAAAATTTTTGTTATCATAAGGAACTAAAAGAAACATTTTAAAAAATTTGTTTTTGCTGGGCATTCAGAATAAATTTAAAAAGAAGAAGTACCTATAAAAATGAATCTATTAAGAATGTGCTTTTCTAACTACTGTAGCTAAAGGTTAATACCTGCTGGAAAGTGTTTTCTCAATATTAATTTGTGGTTTTCATGTTTTCCCTTTATGTCCTTGTGAGCTATTATTTATTCATTTTCATCTGAAGCAGAAAAGAGGAGATTGAACTTGAAGCTGAATGAGTCACTATTTCACATTATTAGTAAAGAATTTACTCTCTGGATGCCCCTAATCCTGAGTGGAGGTTTGCTCTGTGTGCCTGTGTGTGTGTTTGTGTTTCTGTGTGAACGCTAATCTTACTGGATAATAGTCATTTTTTCCATGTCTTGCTTTTACTATCCAAGATGATTCATCCTAAATAGTGTAAGAATATTCTAAGAGGAATAATTCCAAATGGCTAAGCATCACAAGTGGAGTAGGATGTAAATTCTTAAGTGATTTTTTTTCTGAGGCTCTGATCCTCTAGGAAGCTAAACAGTACAGAATTATACTTTCTGATTTCTTTTTAAGCCCTCTTCATATATACTTTGGAGTTTATGAGAAAAGAAAAGAAAAACAAAGATGATATCTACATACTTTATTACACTGTGTGTGGCTTTCCCACAGTCATGCTGAATTGTAAGAACACAATTCAACCATTTCCATTTTTCTCCCTGCTGCTTACTCTATTTTATGTACTCATTGATTTAGTGTCTTCTTGGTCATCTGAAAGATAAAATTGGTAGATAAATTTATTATCTTATGTATTTTTCTCTTTACATCTCATGCTGTCTACCTGATAGGATTGTTAGGAGGCTCAAATGAAAAATTGCAAAGCACAATAACACATATTAATTCTTTTGATATTTATCACATTTTGTGGAATATCTACATGTTTCAAGCACTGTTTTATGCCATGGGCATACAATTATAAAGAAAAGAATAGGTAAAACAATCAAAAATCTTGTCTTCCTGCAGCTTACTTCTAAAGTTGGAGACAGGAAATAAGGAAATATTGAAATGATGGGGGGTTATGAAGAAAAAGAGAAAAGAGTGATGGAGAATGTGAATTTAGATTAGGGAGTCAGTGACATTCTCTCTGAGGAGATGACACAATGACACAGAGCAGAGACAAATATTAAGTGATTATTTAGGAATTTTGATTATTCTAATGGGAGGAAGAGGAGAGAAGAGGGAGCAAGGGTGGGAGGAAAGTGGAGAGAGGGAGGGAGGTGGTGGGGGAGAGAGAGACAAACATAAGCATGATTGACATTTTTAAGGACCAGCAAGGATATTAGTGTCACCAATAGTGAGACAAGCAAGGGTGATCATGGTAGAAGATTATTCCAAGGACGAAGACAAAACTTGATTATTTGACCCATTGGGAGTCACCTTGCATTATGATAATGTTATCATAGAATCTCTCCATCATTTAAAATGTTTAATTTTTTTAATGGGAAGATATGCTCCAAACTCCACTTTGCAGACAGAAACCTCTCCCTCACTGCCCTAGCAACATGCCAGGAGATCCCTTCATCTAAGGGCAGTACTTTCTGCTGTTGAATCTATCTTTCTTTCTACTTCACAACAACTTCCACCAGGGTTCTTTTATTGTTAGGATTGGTCAGATCAAAACAAAGCTGCACCTATTGTTAGAACTAAGAAGTGTAGGCTGCTGACAAAAATCCTTTGAAGCCATCAGAAATTTTACTCTTAGTCTGTGAATTATAGTGGAAGTCATAAATCCTCCAAAAATAATTCTAGCTACCAATTAAAGAAAAATAGGAGTGTGAAGAAATTCTGAATTTTTTTTCATGCTCATCTTCTCAAATACATATAAAATTATCCCAATTAGAATATTTACATTTCTAAGAAAATAAAGTATGCTGTAACAGTATGCATCAGAACTCCTTTCACTTATGAAAATTCATTTAACATATCTTCATTGAGCAATTACTACTCTATTCAAGGCACTGTATTACTCACTGTGGAGATGCTGCACAAAATTAACTTGAAGGGTTTGTCCTACTTATAGTACACGGGGGTTTGAGACATGTATAAATAATTATTGCAAGACACAGTTTATGCAGTTTGAATCATTATTCCCAAATGATGTGTCAGACTGAACGTATGTTACTTTTATGGATAAAGTTTTTTAAAGGGTTAAAATGTATTTAGTATCTATTAAAGTTAATACAGACTCTTTGCTATTTTTTTTTTAAGTAGAAAGGCAAAAGAAAACATGTGGCAACTATACCAAGTGCCAGGTGAATAAACAGTCTGAAATTTAGACATTAGAGGTGTAATTCAAATTACAGCACTTAGCCCAACCTGTCTTGCTTTATACTCACCTGTGCATCTGTCTCTCATTCCTATATTTATGTGACCCCAGAGGGAAATGAATTTGCCTTTTTTCTTGTTGATACTCAGTAAAAACTGGTGAAATAAAAGGAAGATAGGAAAGGACAAAGGAAGAAAGGATATACACACACACCCACACACATACACACGAACACAGTATTTACTGTTTTTTTAATCTGTTATTTCTTCTAAGCTCAAAAAACCTGAATGAATCAATAGCTGACAAGATTTCTATAGAAAAGAGTCAAATTATTACTATGCAGAAAGCAGACCCTATTAGGCCAGAAGGAATTTTTTTTTAAATCCTGGTTTACATAACACTGTAATCTGTGTTTTAATTTACACAGTGGAGATAATTTCTATTTCATTGGAGTTGTAGGCTTAATTTGAATAAAATGATGCGTGTAAAAATCAAATACACGATAGGGAGCAGAAACACTAACATGATTTCCCAGGGTCTGTTTTCCTTGACCTCTTCCCAGTATCTCTTGATTTCACTGTGGATATCCATGGATATTGCTGCACTAGAACTAAAGCATGTGACCCTGGCTGAGTCAATCATCACCTTTAATCCTTGCCAGTGGTAATTGGTAAGAGGTAGACATGTGACCTTCATTGGCCTAATTAGAGAGTCTCAGGATTCATGCTTGGAACTTAGAAACTGTTGGAATCTTGAACAAAGATTTTTACACTTTTTATAATGATATTTGCCTTGGTTTGCTTTACAACAGAATACTGGAGACTGGGTAATTTATAAAAAAAAAATTTATTTAGTTTACACTCTGGAAGCTGGGAAGTCCAAGATTTAGGAGCCACATCTTATGAGGGCTTTCTTGCTGTGTCATCTGACGATGTAAGGCAGAAAGACGAGGGAGTATGCACAAGAGTGCAAGAGATTGAATTTACGGCCTCAAGCCCTTCTATACTGGGCATTACCTAAACACCTCTCTTTAGATCCCACCTCCCAATACTGTTGCATTGGGAATTAAGTTTCCAACACATGCTTTTTGGGGAAATATTCAAACCACAGCATTCTATCCCTGGTCCCCAAAATTCTCACATTGAAAAATATATTCATGCAATCCCAATAGCCCCCAAAGTCTTAACTCATTCCAGCATCAAGTCAAAATCCAAAGTCCAGAGTTTTATCTAAATCAAATATGGGTGAGACTCAAGGCATGATTTATTCTGAGGCAAATCCCTCTCTAGCTATGAGCCTATGAAATTAACAAGTTATATACTTCTGAAACATAATGGTGGGACAGGCATAGGATAGAAATTTCAATTTCAAAAGAGAGAGATAGGCAAGAAGAAAGGAGTAACAGGCTCTAAGTAAGTCTAAAATGCAACAGGGAAAACAACATTAATTCTTAAAGCTGGAGAATAATCTACTTTTACTCCATATTCTCTATCCTGGGCAAACTGGGGCAGGGGGAGGGCCTCAGGCAGCCCAACCCCTATGGCTTTTCTAGTCTCAGTCCATCCAGCAGCCCTCACAAGTTGGAGAAGTCTCATGCATGCAGCTTTCTCAGGCTGAGTTGCATGCTGGCAGTTCTACAGTTCTGGGATCTTAGAGACAGCCCTGCTCCCACAGCTCCACTAAGCAGTACACCAGTGGGATCTCTCTGTGGTGTCTCTGCCCCTGTGACAAGTTTCCACACAGGCCCTCAGACTGTCCACGACATCCTTTGAAATTTAGGTGGAGGGTTTCATGGCCCCACAGCTCTTGCCTTCTGTGTGTCTGCAGAGTCAGCACCATGTGGACACCGCCAAGGCTCAGCACTTGTGCTCCTTGGAAGTGGTGACACAAGCTGCACTTGGGCTTACTTGAGCTACAGCAGGGTTAGCCAGGGGTAGCCAGGGAGTACTGCATCAGAATGTGGGGAGCAGAGTTCCGAGGTGGACTGGGCAATAAATGCAGAGTTCCCACTTTTGTCTTTCTGGAAACCTTGTCCTCAAGGTCTCAGCTGCCTGGAAGATCTCTGAAATGCCTTCAGAATCATTCCTCCATTACCTTGATAAATAGCATCTGACTCTTTGCTATTCACAATAATCTCTTTAGCAAATGTCACTTGGCTGCAACCTTGCTTTGTTCTCCTAAAGACTTCTTTTCACTTTCATGATCAGGCTGCAAATTTTCTAAATTTTTCCATTCTGCTTCCCTTTTCGTTGTAAATTCTATCTTTAAATAATTTCTCTTTGCTCACATCTTACTATATGTGGTTAAAAATACCATGCAGTTTCTTCAATATTTTGTTTAAAAATTTCTTCCACCAGATATCCTGGTTCGTCACTCTTAAATTCTGTCTTCCATAAAGCCCTAGGTATGAACACAATTCCCCCTTGTTCTTTGCCACTTTATAACAAGAATGGCCTTTACTTTAGTTTGCAATACCTTGTTCCTCATTTCCATTTGAATCCTCATAAGAATTGCATTTGCCATTCATGCTTCTGCCAACATTTTGATCATGACCACTCAAGTAATCCCTAAGATGATGTAAACTCTCCCTACAGCTCTTGTTTACTTCTGAGCCCTTACCAGAATTTCCCTTAATATTCCATTTATAAAAATCTAGGCTTTTCTGTCCTGCTCCTTCAAATTCTTCCAGCTTCTACCCATTACTCAGTTTCAAAGCCACTTTCTCATTCTCAAGTATTAATATCTATTATAACAACAATCCCATTTTTGGTACTAATTTTCTGTCTAAATTAATTTTGTGTTGCTATAACAGAATACCACAGACTGGGTAAATTATAAGGAACAAAGATATATTTCTTAAAATTCTAGAGGCTGGGAAGTTTAAGGTCATGGCGTCATCATTTGGCAAGGGTCTTTGTGTGTGTCATCCCTTAGTGGAAGGTGGAGGGGCAAGAGATCATAAAAGTAAGAGGGAAAGAGGGGACCTAACTCCCTTTTATAACAAACAGACTCTTGCAATAATGAACCCACTGTCTTGAGAATGATATTAATCCATTTATGAGGGCAAAACCCTCATGACCTAATCACCTCTTAAAGTCCCACCACTCAACGTTGTTGCATTGGGGATTAAATTTCCAACACGTGAACTTTGGGGAACACATTCAAACCGTAATGGTACTATCTGTGGATGAGAACCCTAGGCTTGCTGTACCTATCTTGGCTTTCAGCCTGGAAACAAAGCCAACATGCAGAACAGAGCTGAGCCAAGAGAATCACAGAGAAACAGAGCCAAGTCTTGATGATATTGTGAACCTCTGGACCAAATTGTGCCTGGATCCTGCCCTCCCTCTAGACTTTTCATTATATGAGCCAGTGACTTTCTGTTTAAGGTTGATTTAGGTTTTCCTATTTATTCCACATTAAGTATTGCAACTGATACAATAGATGATCAGTAAATCTCAGCATCATGACTCCTGAGCAGTTGATTACTACACTGGAATGGGTCACACTCCTTGTGGCTTTTTATCTTCTTGTTTGAAGGAACCATGATTTAGTAAAAATTAAGTCTCAAATTTCTATTTCAGAATTAACATCAAACCACACCCTTTGCGGAATGAAAGTAGTATATTGTGATGTTTGCCATGAAGCTGCTGTTGGTCTGAGTGGGTTGGAATCTCAGTCTTATCAGCTACTAGCTGTGTGACCTAAAGAGATTTACTTAGGGTATCTGAACTTGTTTTCTCATCCCAGAAAGATCATGGTAAATGTTCTTTGCTCACAGATTTAGTGTTAAATAAGATAATTCCTACAATGCACCAAGAGCTTTGTCTAGCGCCATAATAAACACTCAGTAATCATTAATCATTATTGTTATTTATTTTGCTTTCTGTCTGAATTTGGGGCAAGGTGATATTAAGAAGTTATTTAAGTTATTTAACCTCAGTTATGATTTTCAGGATTGAAGCAAAGAAATTGAAGGAACCATGTGTTATGAGTAAGTCAGTGCATTTCTCAACTGATTTGAAGTTTTGTTTAGTCTTATGCAATTAAAGGAAGTTGGAGGTATACAAAAATGTTATTCGTTTTTTAAAAAGTATGTAATTACTAAGGAATATTTTCTGCACAATAGGAAAAATGTACATTTTTAAAGATGATTGAATGTCTAGTCATGAATGATCATAGAAAGCCAAATGCCAAATTTATATATAAAAATTATCTTAGAGATACATTCTGAGTGATTGGTTTCAAGAATTTCTCTGGTGCCTGCAGTCTATAACTGAGTAATCTTCAAAGAGCTGTGGTGGCCTATGGAAGAAAGATCAGTGTTTCCTACCTTATTTTATGAGGATACAATTCATGTGTGCACACTGAAAAAATAAATACAAAAAAGCAAAAAAAGAAAATTAAATTGCCTCATAATTATATTATTCAGGGATAAGCACTGTTAACATTATAATGTATGGCCTTCATTTTCATTACACATGCGCACAGACAGACACATACATAAACATTCTATTTATGGTAATGCCTGTATTGTACACTGACCTACACATGTGCACACACACACATTTATTTATGAGTAATTTGGAGTTCTGGATTCATGTATACTTATTAATTCTTCTTAGATGTTAGAAAGGTGCCCTAACCTTAATATGTTTACAACTGAAATTCTTTCCTAATCCCTTTTCCACCCACAGCTATCATGAGGTCTGCTTCAGTGAGAGGCACCAATATCTGGCAATTGGGAAATCCAGACCCCCGGAGTAATGATGGATGACTCCTTTAATCTTCAACCCTTCAACCCAGTTAAACCAGAGTCCCGTTGATTCTGCTTTCTAAATATCTCGAAAGCATCCATTTCTCTTCATCTTTATATTACTCCCTAGCTTAAGTGCCTATCATCTCTTAATTTTGACTATTGCAGTAACCTCATAGCTTGAATATCTTTGTCTTCTACCCTCTCTAATATATTCTCAGAGTAATTTCAGTATTATTTTAAAAATAAAAATAGTATCATGCCCCTTTTATGTTTAAAAGTTCTTGATATTACTATTTTACTTCCATGGGTCTTAAGACAAAGCGTGAAACCTTTTACATGACTTACAAGGCTCTAATAAGGTTGTAGATTTTTAGACTTCTACCTGCTCCCAACCTTTGCTCCCCAAACCACACTGGCTTTTTTATTGTTACTCAAAGGTGTCAGCTCCTTCTTCCTCAGGACAGTTAACTTTGTTGCTTCTTTTATCTAGATGACTCTTGCAACTTCACACCCCATGGTGCCTCACCATTCTGACCAAATGCTATTTCCTCATTGAAGTCTTTTTGGCTTTGCAGACCAAGTGAAATATCCCATGTTTCCATGAACTCTGCTTATCCTTCATAATGTTTACCCTGGCAGAAATTAAAAGATGGTTATTGTTTAATACTTTACATATAATATGTATCTAATGCTACTGTACATATCACAATGTCAGGGACTATATCTTGTCTCGTAAGAGCCTTATCTCCATTATTTAGCATGCAGTTTTCTTATAAGTCTATACACAATTTTCAGTACCTTTTGTATGTAATAAACTCTGTGCAGTCTTTTCTAAAATAATGTTTTTAATGTTTGCTCGTTACTCTCCTGTCAAGGTAGAATGCAATTTATTTAACTAAGTTTTCATTATTGGACTTTTAATTATTTTATTATCTACTATTATAAATAATACTGCAGTGAATTCCGGTATTCACTAAATTGAGGATATTGTAGGTTAGATTTTTTTAGAATCAGGGCCTGAGATGAGGACTCTTGTATAAGTAATTTATTGAGGAGTGCTTCCAGAAGACAGCTGAAGGGAGTAAGGAAAACAGGATAGGGAAGAAGTAGAAATGAGGCAAAGAAATGGTTCCAGCAGAAGTCCATCCTCAGCATGAGCCCAAAGGTGTCTCTGGAGAGAAACTAGCACCATAGCAGTTAGTACACCTGGAATCAAGGTGCTTAGGCAGTTATTAGTCTTTGGCCATGAACTCTGTGTGTGCATGTGTGTGTGCGTGTGTGTGTGTGTGTGTGTGTGTGTGTAAGTGCACAGATGTGAACCTGCAGTGGCTGGCCTGCAAAGGGAATACAGGAGAAGCACCAACAGCATCTGGTACAAAGAAGATCTAGGGAGGCTACATGGAAGGGGTGTCACTTAAGTATTAAGCCTTGGATCATGGTAAGATTCTGATGTATAATCCAGAGGAAAGTGTGTTCTGAGGAGAAGAAATAAAAAGCAAAATAAGGAACGTTCTGAATATGTTTCTGGGGAAAAGTGAAAGATTTATTTTAAATAAAATAAAGATTATATGAAGTATTTGAAAAGAAGATTATAAAAATGGATTGGACCTATACCATAAAACAACTTAAATTTCAAGCTGGCATGATGTATACATCATTAAATGATGAGTTTTTCAATTGAGAGTATTCAATAGATTTATATTAATACTTGTATAATTTGGGTTACTTTTAAAGGTTTGAAGATCTACAAACATAGATATTTTTTGCTGAGGCACAGCATCTTACTTTACACTATTAATTGAGTGTTATATTAATTTTGGTAAGCACAAAATTATACAATATTATCCCTAGTGTTGGGAACATACAGTATATGAACATACATGCAAACACACACACATACACACACATGCACACAAATACTATGTC
The DNA here is from genome assembly GCA_963575035.1 of Avahi laniger. NCBI lineage: Eukaryota > Metazoa > Chordata > Mammalia > Primates > Indriidae > Avahi > Avahi laniger. The sequence continues at coordinate 17,541 of CAUYSK010115350.1, forward strand.
TCTACCAGCTTTATATGCATTAAATTCATAGTACAAAAGATTGTTATAAAACGTTTATATCAAAACATCTAAAACACCGTATCTAAAAAATTCATAAAACTTTTCTGTTTTTGGATGCCATACAAATAATTTAAAAGTGCTTTTTAAAGAAAATGCCATGAAAAAAGCATAATGAAAACCACATAAGCATTTTTTGAACATGTAGAAAATCTTATGCATTAATAAACATTGTTTAAAATCTCTAAAAAAATCTTACAGTACACCATGATTCCTAAATCATAAATAAAGTATTTTGTTATTCTCAATTTAATATTTCTCATTTGTAAAATGCTATTAGACACCTCCTTACCTTATGGGAGGTGTGGCAATTGTAAAGTTAATGAGTTAATGTTTATAGAGATTTTTCAAGGCCTTTAGATGAAAATTACAATATAAATTCAAAATATTAATCTATAACTGTGAAATATTCTAATTGCTTCCCATTGGCATAGGGTCATTATTGGAGATTTATTCTTTCCTCTAAAATACTTGGCACAATTGTTATATGAGACAGTGTAATTTTATATGAACCATTATAATTCTGTGATCATTACAATGTATCAGAAATAGTGTAAGTACATGTGTTATGTTTACATATCTAGCATTGTAATCTTTCTCATTATTCATTTATTAATATAACAAATATTAAGATGATTGGAAAAGTTTGTCTATTATGTTGTTCTATGTTGCTGCCAGAAATTTTTGATATATAGGAATAAGGAAAAAATCTGAATATTTTTAAAGAGGTTGAAAGAACATGTATAATGCTCAATATACTGGTTTTAACACTAGACCAATTAAATATTCATTAACTATCCTATGATAGCAAAGGAAGAAAGTAGTCATTGTAGTAATATTCTTATATTTATGTAATGATAGTGGTTCCATTTATTGACTATATATTTACCAGACATGGAGCTGATCATATTTTATACATTATTATGATCCTCATAATATCCCTATGAAATGGAGATGGAACTGTGGATTTTAAACATGAGGAAAGGCAGCAAAAGGCAGGTAATTAACTAGCTCAAGGTCACAGAGGATTTAAACTCAGGCAATATGACTCCTGAGCTTATTCTTTAAGCCTCGTAGTAAACTAGTTCTTCAAAATGCTACCTTTCCAATATTCTGCCTATTTTACTGTTATGATTCCCATTGAATCTAGACTGCACAAGATAATTTTAATAACAAAATGAAAATTGAAGGAGTTCTCAGTAGAAGCAGAGGTCTCCTTTGCCAAGTTATTCTACATGAGCTGCTTATCTGGTTTCTTGCCAAACCAATATGCATAAATTGCAAAAAGAAGAATCCAAGAAACAAAGCTCATTTTTGTTAGGCTCATGTTGAAAACACATAGCTGGGGACTCAGCACATGTAAACGAGTTTAAGAATTGTAGTCTCTGGCATTCTCTTGAATCTTGGAAACAAAATTCTTTGTATGCATTCTCCACAAAGCAGGCAAAAAAGTCCCTAAGAAGGAGCATTTTAAGTGAACAATCAAAAATAATGCATTATTTGGGAAATTATAAAATTAAGATATTTCTTGTGGAAATTTGAAGAAATCATATATTTAGTTTCAAAATGGTATCTCCTTTCCACTTTCTCTGTCTCCTCTGTCTCCCCTGCTTCTCTCACATACACTCACAATCAGCATTCATGTAAATCAAAGTTCTGAAAGAAAAATTAGGTCTTCTTATTCTTTCTCCTTCCAATCTATTTGCCACATTTTTCCCACATGAATATCCTAAAGTAAATAAGTGTAATGTTATTTAGAACATGTCAGAGACTTTGTAGCAATATTCAAACTCTGTTCTTTGTGTACAACACCCTTCTTAATTTGGCATCTGCTTGATATCCGCATTCATCTCCTGCCACTCTCAGCTGTGCTTCCTGATCGTTGGCTCTCCGCGTATAAATGCTCCCTGCTAGTTCATGGATTGATGCCTCTTACCATGTTGTTTTCCCTATCTGGAATTCAATATGATGAACACCTACTCATATCTCAAGATTCAATTTGAAAAATTAGTCCTCTGGGAATTGTTCCCAAGCTCCAAACAGAGAAAGATGGTTGTCCTTTCCCAGGTGGTTGCATAGCACTCTTTGCTTATTATATCGGATTTTAATTTTTATTCAGTATATTGCATTATAGTTAATTATTTACCAGTATATTGTCCACCGTTTGAAGTTTGTTCCTCTGGCTTATTTGTCTTGTTTACCATGACTGACATAGTGCAGATAATGTACAGAAGTTAAAACGGGAACTTGTCTTTCTCAGAGGTTTTGCTGAGTCCACAAAGCAGAGAACAATATGTGTTCAGTATTTTTACATTTTAGACAGTCTGTATGAACTTACAAAGGGGGTGATTAAAACCAGTTTCTGCACATTTTTGTGATAAATAAATATTAGATGGGTAAGTAAATGAGTTAACAACTTCTGATAAAGTATAGCTTCAGTGTAAGCCCATGCCCTTTTTCTTTTTTTTTATTTGATATATGTGGCTTGTATATTTTGTTGAATTTACTTTTTCAAATCAGGTTGCAAAGGCTCATCAGCCTGCTGGTACACTTAATATCTAGGTCTAATTGCTTCTGTTACTACCACATTGTGTCACTATTGAAGATGAGCCCCATATGGTTCAATGTTTTCTGCTTACTGTGGCTCACAGGCTAGTTTAGATTCCTATATAGGAAAAGATGGGAGTCACTTGAGAATCAAGGTTCTCCTATTAGACTCCTATGGATAAAGAAATAGTTGTGGTATTTTTAAAAATTTAAGTGTATGTAACAAAATAGTCATTGTACCTTGTCAGGTAGTTATTTTATTGAGAAATAACAAATACTTGTGTACCTTATTCGTTCATTTAACACATATTTATCATGTGTTTATACCATAGTGCTGGGCCCTGGGAATTTAGAAACAAACAAAATATACCAAGTCACTACCCTCAGGGACTTAAAATTCTGCTTGGAGAGACAAAAAGAAAAAAAAAATACAATGAAAACATAATACACACACACACACGTATTTTAAAGTAATTATCATCAAGAGATAAGATTAAGTTTGGGAAAATAGCTTAAAATGTTAAATAACATTCAAGTTAATGCATAGAAATGTAAAAAAATAACTAAAAGTTCCAAGAGAGAATGGTTTTAAATGATATTTAAGTTTAAAAAGTGAGACTATAAATTCAGAGGGGGTGATCACTCTAGCTTGAAAAGTTTATTGAAGGAAATGAAACTTGAGCCTGAAGAAGCCATATATTTAGAAAAATCAGTGATCTCATCAGTGGCTCATTTGAGCTAAAGCATTTAGAAACAACAGTCTTACATTAGCACACTAGAATTTTCAGGTGGATTTACTCATAATTCATAAATACCAATAGAAGGGTCTTCTTGAAAGGAAATTCACCGAACAAAATCTGATCAATCAACTAAGATTCAATTGTGAGTATCCATTCATAGATTGCTACCTAAACACCAATTCCGATAGAAAGAGCTTTCAGTAACATGATAAATTCAGTCTATTGATTTTTACTGTAAAAGAGAGCATACTCATTTTCAGACAGTCTGTTCATTGATAGATATCGTATTTTAAAAAACTTGAAAATTGGCAGCTGCTTCCCAATATGCTAAAGCCACTGACTGTGCTGTGTCCTCACTGATTGTGCTATATTCTCTTATTCGTATGCTGTATACTAGGAATGAGTTGACCACCTATAGAAAGATAGGAATCTTTGTCCCTTGTGTTCACTGTATATCCCGTGGATAAAGTAATGGGCTACCATTATGTGATGTAATAGTCATTCAGTAAATATATTTGTTAAATGGATGAAAGATATACTATAAACTGCATATTTCCTATAATATTATAGGGGAATTTGACATATTCCCCCACAGAATTGAAAAAATGGATTTAACTTATTATTGCTTATTTATGCTTGTTTTTTTTCAGATTTCTTTCTTCTGCTTATCTACTGTGATTTCTCTGCATATTTCTTTAAGCTTTTGGTAAAACTTTCATTTTCTTCTCATATTTTTTTGTATGATGGCTGATTCTACCAATTGAAAAAGAAAAGCTCCTAACAAATCAACATCTGCTTATTTGTATTTATATATATATAATTATTATTGTGTACATATAATTTTAATGTTATTATTGTATATATATAATATATACATACTATATGTACACACTATGTACATTGTAAATATACACATTATATATGTACAGTTTACCCTTAAAGAATTTGGAGATTAGGTGCACTAGCACCCTGCTCAATTGAAAATCCGTGTATAATTTTGAGTCCCCCAAAACTTCGTTTCTAGTAGCCTGTTGTTGACTGGAAGCCTTACTGAAACATAAACACCTGATTAACACATATTTTATATGTTATATGTATTGTGTACTGTATTCTTTCAATAAAATAAGCTAGAGAAAAGAAAATGCCATGAAGAAAATCATAAAGAAGAGAATATATTTACTATTCATTAAGTGGAAGTGGATCATCATAAAGGTCTTCATGCTCATTGTCTTCACATTGAGGAGGAGGAGGAGGAAGATGAAGGCTTGATCTTGCTCTTTCAGGGGTGGGCAGAGGTGGAAGAAAATTCACACATAACTGGACTCACACAGTTCAAACCTGTGTTGTTGAAGGGTCAATTGTAATATCATTAGAGTCACAGATTTTTTTTTTTTTTTTCTAAAGTTCCTAAATGGAGCTAGGCCACCTAGCTGATTTGGGACTCTACATTCTCTATTGGAATGCCATCTGAGTTTCTTTAAGCACATCCATTCCTCTGCTTCAGTTTGAAATATTAATAAAAACATGTTCTGTGCCCAGTATATATAAAGGAAAATGTTTAGAGTAGGAAATTAATTGTGGACTACTGTGAAAGGAATTATAAATTCTCAAGTAACCATTTTCTTCCCTATTGCTTTTACATTTAATGTATTATTATATTTCCCTTGATTACGTAACATTTTTGAGATTGTTGGCTTCTATTCAATTTATCTATTGCTGCAAAACAGCTTCCTCCCTAGAAACTTAGTGACTCAAAACCAAACAACATTTATTTTTCTCATGAATCTGTGATTTGGGCAGGGCTGGGTGGGGACAGCTCATCTCTATTCCATCCATTTTCAGTGGGGTAGCTTAAAGGCTCCAGTCCAGAATCTACTTACACTTTGCTCATTGGTGGTGAATGCTCGACCCACTTGGAACTTCAGCAGGGCTAGGGTGGAAATTCTCACCTGTGTCCTTTCCGTGTGGCTGCATCTGCATGACTTCCACATAGTGTGTTGTCTAACTTTCCAGGGTGAGTGTCCCAAAGAGACAGAGTCAAAGGGAAACTGTATTGCCCTACAAGTCACACAGCCTCAAATCTGCACCTTCTATTTATTAGAAGCAAGTCATTAAGGCTGGTCCTTTTTGGGATGTGGGAAATTAGACATCACCTTTTGATGGTCGAGGGAGTCAAAGATATTACAGAAAATCATGACAGATTTCTAAGCCATAAGTTATATTATGGTAAAGACAATTTTGAAATTTTGTAGGAAAATATTTCTTATTTCTTTTTGATCAATTCCTGTTATTCTCAAACCATGTCTGGGTATCTTCTGCTGATTTAGAAAGGAAAAAAAGCCTCAAATACCTACAGTTTCACAAATATTCTTGACCTTAATGAAAATTATCTTATTTCTTTTGTAAGTTAAACCACGAAGCTCAAGTATATTCAGTCTTCTGCTTTTACTTTCTTACAAATAAATAGACCCATTTTCAGCATATTTAATCATCAATCTTTTTAGTATACGAATGAAAACAGCACTAAATTATAAAAATCGTTGTTACTAATTAACAAGTAATAGAGTAAATTCATGTTTTCAGATACTTGGCTTTGTTTCCTGGGGAAGTAAGAATTTGGGTCTAAAAGCATCATCTGTACAAACAAGATATTCATTTCACAAGTCCCACTACCGATTGTGAAATTTTAGTGCTGCCTTATCAGCTCTTACCTGTAAGAGCCAAGCCTCCTTTTCCCTGGTTTTTCCTCCCCAAGTGACCGCATCATCAGGAGTCTTTGCCTTATTGATTTAAATCTTTCTGAGATCAAGTCAGAGGAGTAAAGGTCTAATTTCCATTGATTTTTCCCCTTTATCCTGTGTCAGGACACGAGTCTAAGAAATCCAAATTATGTTCTCTTGTTACTAACAAACCTTACAACATTCCACTTAGTTCATAATAAAATTCGAATTCGTATTTATTTTATGAGCTTTAAATATAATATCAGGAAAAAAGTCAACAATATTTTGTAGGAAAGTTTCAACATTCAGCTAGCCATTTGTACTCTTTCTCATTCTATTGGAATACTTACAGCAAACAATTTTAAGAAATTTCTTATATAGTAAAAAGATTCTTGGTAAGTTAAAGGGGTTGCATTCTTTTGTGTAAATGTTTTCTTACAGACAGTCATTTAATGATTTAATGTGTTTTACTTTAAATTACGTTAATTGCAAATAATATCTTTCTATAAATCATCTTTTGATGCTTTTCCTAGGCTGAATGCTTCACTCTTTTCTTTTATGCCAGACAAGCTTTCCTGTGTTCCAGCTTATATAGGGAAAATTGCCACTACCCATAGCTTTAAGTCTACTTCTCCCTCATTCCAGAAAACTGGCAGATTGAAATTGGAATGTCTCATCCATTTGTAGGTTTCTGAGGAAGAACTGATTTGCCAAGCTGGTGTCAGTTTTTCAGCCCTGAACCAAGGAATTGTGGCCAAGGAATAAGTTCACTTTAAATAAATATACGAATAGACATAAGATTCAAATGTTGGGATGGCTCGGAGTGGAGGTGACATGATTATTCTCTGAAAATAGAAAGTGTGTGTAGTAGGTATGCTTCCATATTGTAGTATTGGGGTGATGTGTGTATGCTGGTGAGATAAAATATGTGTTAACTTTGTGAAGTTACATATATGCCTAATCAATATTTTTGGGATGGGGCCATTTCCTTCTCTGATTGATTAGACTGCAGAAACTATACTGAATAATATCTGATTTGAAGATCCAGGTATACTTAGAACAGATTGACAGAAACATTAATTTCAGATTAATACAGACCTTTATTTTAGATGGAGGCTTATAGTCTGTATTTGCCAAGAATGCAGAATATTGATTTTTTAAAATAATTGTGTTGAGATTCTGAAATATTTATATTATACTATGTGCTCAGAAATCACATTAGATGAAACTTTGGTACGATAATGTATAAAATGGCAAAATTGAGGAACAAGGGTTATTAATACGAGGTTGAAGTTTATGAGTTTTTCTGTGTCTTGAGATGATTGTGAAAAGAAATACTTTTCATACATTAGTCCAAACAAAGATTAACTTACCTTTTATAAAATAAACTAATTATCTATTTAAAAAGCATCTTTATAACATAAGTAAAAGTAGCAGACTTTAATTCTTTTTTTTTCTTTTTTCTTTCAGAATAATATGGGGGCACAAACATTTTGGTTAAATAAATTGCTTTTGTCAAAGTTGTAAGTGTACTCATCCCCCAGTTAGTGTGCATTGTACCCATTAGGTGTGAATGTACCTATCCCTGCTCCCCCCGCACCTACTTGATTCCCGATGAATGTTATGGCCATATGTGCACATAAGCGTTGATGGATTAGTTCCAATTTAATGCAAGTGGGGTTCGTTTTTCCATTCTTGTGATACTTCACTTAGTAGAATGGTCTCCAGTTCCATCCAGTTTAATACAAGAGGTGTTAGTTCTTTTATGCAAGTACTTCTAATTCTTAAAATTTCCACATTAAAGAATTTTATTTTTTCTAAATATTTTACATAAATCATTTTTAGGATCTAGTGATTTTCAAATTATTTCCTTACCATGGGTGCAGAATTAGTATCCATTTCAAAGGAATAAAAATGATAATAACAGAGGTCTTCCACTATTAGGGAAAAAATTAGAAGTCAGAGGTCCTGAGACATAATTTTGAATTTATTCAATTATGTTATATATCTTTCAGAAAGAATCAAGTGTTATTTCCCACATTCTTGTAATTAAATTATTGCTTTTCCTCTATTGAACCAGGTATAAATTAAAGAAATGGGTTGCGGAAATACAAAGAATGATAATGACAGTTCATTCATAGTGCATTGTAAAGGATCTTTACTAGTTAGTTATGGAAACATATTTTAAGAAAGTTTCAGATTGAGACATGGTCTATGAGATATTGCATCCAAACACGTAATATTTCTAGGCACTAAGTAAGGCAAAGATAACTAAATGTTATCCAATTGAGAGTAAGTAAACAATCTCTTTGTGATGAGAGTAGAAAGAAATTTAGTAACATAGGTTACAAAAGAAAGAGATTGAAGATACTAATTACAATATTAATTAGAGCCTTTGTTGGCTTTAAATTGGTGGACCTGGGAGAATACTCTGAAAATGCAATATGTATTAATTGAACATTTGGGAAACTACCAATAGTGGAGTGCTATTTTTTTTGAGTGCCTAATTGTAATGGGGAAGATGGAGAGGTTTTATTAATGACCACCAGTGTCTAGCTCTGGATTATAGTGAAGTTCCTGGTATAGAAGTGTTGATTATACATTGTCCTTGGTTTTTCAAATTACAAGTAAAGCTTTACTTTAAAGTAGATTTTAGGAAAAAACCATGTTAAGTAATAATTTGATATCTGAATCATAAATAATAATATGATCATTTGTTTCTAAGGGATAATGTAGTTTCAATGAATTTCCAAGCAGAAGGGACTAAAAACAATTACTTAAAAGGGAGTCTAACTCTGCGCTATCACAAAATAGTTAACTTGCCAGTTTTAAAGAGTATGCACATGACTGACTGCCAGTTTAATAATGCTAAGTCTTTAATAGATGTCAGAGATTTTAATCCACTATAACCTGTGACAGATATGTATTAATACCTATATATATCAGTAAACAAGTAACTGTATAAAGGAAAAATGACCTAAAATAAGAGATAAATGTCAGTAAAGAGGAGATAGTTGATATTTTACATAAAAAATTTTATTTTTATTTAAAATATTATGTTTTTAAAATAAAATGAAATTAAAAGTATTTTGTAATGAATAAAAGTAATAAACATCAGAAAATTAAATTTTTAGGTATTACTGTGGGGAATTTATAATACCATCTGTTATTAAAGATTTTAATTAGATAAATACTTTTTTAAAAAAGATAATTTTAATGTTTATTTTTTATTCCTCTAAGATATATAATTAGAAATATTTGGTATAATATGCAGGGGAAATATTTTCAATCTTTTTCTTATAAAGTAAAACACAGATAATAAAAAGGAAATATGTAAAAATTCATAGTTTAAGAATTTATTGCAAGGCAAACACTTTTGTAATCATACCAAGGTCAAGAAATAGAACTTTACCTATAACCCCATTAGCCCCACACCTGCTCCCATCCCAGTCACAAAATTATTCCCTCTTCTAAAAATAACATTTTTCCTCTATTTTTTATGGTTCTATTCATTTTGTAGGGCACATAATCATTACTTATTTCAATCCATTCTAATTTTCGTTCTGCCTTAGTTCTACAAGTGACTATATGGTCAGTGCTCACAATCTGTTATTTTTTCTATATCTTCCTAGTCATTTTGATTATCTGAAAGTTAGTTTTGTTGAAGTCATTTTTTTGGTATCATGCATATATTATTTTATTTTTGTGTGGCATAAAACATTGGTGCTGAAAGTCTACTCATAATCTGATTTTCTTTACATTAAACTATCTTGTTTTCCCCCCAAAAGTCGAAAAGATATTTTGTTATTCTTCAATATCCACTAATCTCTCGCTCTCTTTTTTAAAGAATCTAACTTGATATTGATATTTCTCAATATTTATTTCAGATATATGGTGTGCTCTTCAATAGGTAATTTGACATCTTTTTTATCATTTCATAACAGTGTTCATGAATTATAATTTTTAAAATTTGTTCTTGTCCCTTACTTTCATTTTAGTCTTCAGGGTCACGTAATATATGTATATTGAATCTTGTTTGCTTATCTTCAGTATATATCAATTTATCTTAAATCTCTTTTATTTCTTTCTTTGTGTTTAAAGTTGCTCTCCTTTTTCTCTTCTCGTCTTAAGGCATTATCTGTTGTGTTTTTTAAATTTTTTTTATTTCTTAACAGATTTCTTGAGATAGAATTCACATACCATATAACTCACATATTTTGAAAGTACAATTCAGTAGTTTTCAGTATATTCAGAGAGTTGTGTAACCATCCTACAATTTTAGAACATTTCATCACTCCCAAAGGAAACTACCCTCTAGCAGTCACTACCATTTATCCCCAAATGCCCTCAGTCCTAGGCAGCCACAAATCTAATTTCTGCCTCTTTAAATTGGCTATTCTGGATGTTTCATATAAATGGAATCTTATAATTTGCGGTCTTTCTGATTGGCTTTTACTTAGCATGATGTTTTCAAGGTTCGTTCATGGTGTAGCATGTATTGGCACTCCATTCCTTTTTATGGTCAAATAATATTCTTTTGTGTGGATATGTCACAGTTTGTTTTCCTTTCATCAGTTGATGGAAATTTTGGTAGCTTCCATTTTTTGACTATCAAGAATAATGCTGCCATTAATATTCATACACAATTGTTTTGTGGACTTATGTTTTAATTCCTGTTAGGTATATGCAGAGGAGTGGAATTTCTGAATCATATGGTAACTTTATATTTAACATTTTGAGGAAGTGCCAAAACAGCTGCACTATTCTACATTCCCACAAGCGAAAGTATGGAGGTTCCAGTTGCGCTATAACCTCAATAAAACTTGATATTATGGCTTTGTAAAAACTTAAATTTATTTTATTTTAATTCACATGTAACAATTGTGCATATTAATGGAGTACAGAGTAATATTTCAATGTATGTATACAATGTATAATGATGAAATAAGGGTAATTAGTATAGCCATCACCTCAAACATTTATCATTTCTTTGTGTTATAAACATTCAAAATCCTCTCTTATAGCTATTTGAAAATATACAATAAATTATTGTTAATTATATTCATCCCACAGTGCTGTAGAACACTGGAATTTATTCTTCCTATCAAGCTGTAATTTTGGATCCATTAAACAACCTCTCCCTCCTTTCCCCTCCCCCCATCATTTCCAGCCTTTAATAATCACAATTCTACTCTACTTCTATGAGCTCAACTTTTTGAGCTCCCTCATGTAAGTGAGATCATGTGATATTTATCTTTCTGTGCGTGACTTACTTCACTTAACATAGTGTCCACCAGGCTTATCCATGTTGCTGCAAGTGACAATATTTCCTTTTTTAATGGCTGAATAGTATTCTAATGTGTAAATATACCACATTTTCTTTATCCGTTCATCTATTGACAGACACTCAATCTTTCACCTGTTATTTCCATGGACCACTTGATATTTTCATTTCTTGACATTGTGTCTGTAGGCATGTAAAACTATACAACTTAAGTGGTAAACCAGAGGTTTCTTCCATGCCCCAGCAGTTTTTGGCATTTAGACTATAAGTTTTATGAAATAAATATTTAAAATGTTACTGTTACTAGTATTAAATAGCAATTGAATTTTAAATGTGTTTTAGGGTCATTTCATATTATGAAGAAAAAAATCATTTGCTAACAGAGCTGACACAGTAATACACTATTTAACTTTATGTTAAAATAAATAAGCCAAAACTTGACCTTCGCTTATTTTATTAAAAACTTCGCTTATTTTATTAAGAAGGAGTGTTTTTTTTTTTTTGGTCTTTTTTAAAATTTCAAAATATTAATTAAGGAAGTTACAAGTGTCTTTGTTACAAGGATATCTTATATAATTCTTAAATCATGGCTTTAACACAGTAACAATAAAAATGCCTGGAATAAAGTAATACTAGGTGTCAATATTTGTAAATATTTCCAACATATAAGGGAGTTTCCCCATACCTAAAATATAACTAAAACCTATGAAAGTTTTGTACATTCTCTAGAGTCTATTGAGATAACTCTGGGGCTTACTGGATAATACATATGTGACACACATACAATTCTATTTTATGTATCACCTTTTCCCCACAAGCTTCCCATTCTGCCATACAGCCATGACAGACAATAAAAATTTTGCCAATTATATGCAAAAAGTTGATATTCAGGTGCAGATTATGGAGGGAAAATTCCACTGATTATAATTTGCAGGAATCAAAATGCCAAGTAAAATCACCTCATTAGTAATACTTTGAAATATAAATGTTATATTTATATTGTTCATAATATTTTATTTCTTCCACTGAGGCTGTTTCTTTGTTTAAAGTTGATTAATTTGCTTTTTAACTTTAATATTTTGGAAAATCTGTGCTTTAAATCATTAAATTTCCAATGACATAAGTAAGAAAAGAATTTTCCCTCGAATTACCATTTTATTTTGTTATTCTGAAACGGCAATTTTAATTATTTTACACAAAATTTTAAATTATTCTTATACATATATTTTTTTGGCTTCCTTACACTAGAACTCACAATTTTAAATCTACAACAAACTGTTCTTTGACTTTTATTATATATTTATATTTTTAAAAATCAGATTTTATGAACATTCTATTTGAATGATCTCTAATTTTGCTAACTTACATACTCTCTGTATATTAAAACTATATATGCCTTCTGATTTGTGAGATTCTCAGACTAAAATACATATATATTAAATATATGCTACATATATGTATTAATAAATTACATGGCAACGTGCTAAGTGCCTATGTGTATGTGCAATATACACACTGAAGCACATACCGGGCACATACCCTGGCATACCGCATGTATCTATACATATATATATGTTTATACATGTGTCTACAAGTTAACATAAACACATATACATCTGTATACACATATAAAATATATTGTCTACTGTGGTTTGCTATGTCACTGTGCTTTTCAAATTTCAGTGGCATTGTTTCTATAGTAACTAATGCACTGGCAATATCAAAGCAGAAAGGGTTGGAATTATACAAAAAGCCAACCAAAGCACATGCTTAATAAATGATGAGCAGTTGAAAGTATTTGTCTTGGGTCATACATTTTGGAAGTGACTAAAGCAAAATAAAATCATTACTCTGTAACAAAATATGATCCAGATTATCTAGGTAACGTTGGAACACCATATGCTTATCTTTAACCTGTAATTGCCAGATCATTATGGTTTTTAAGAACACACATGCACGAATGCATAAAACCTTGTACGCTCTATACACAGCACTGAATCTGTCTACTTTATGTATTAATACATTGTAAAAAAGGATTAAGGCAATGGTGCCAGGCTGAGACATATTTCCAAACTTTGGAACAAGTGTCTATGTAAAAATCTTTATATTAAAAAAAAGCACTTTCTGTGATATTTTAAATTAATTATACCTAACAAAAATGTTAAGCACCTGGGGACAATGTCAGTTTGCAGTTATTTTGCTACATTAATATTAATTATGGAAATTTAAATCATTTAGAAAACACTAGAACATAAATATTTAAATCTTCATATTTTGATAAAACTATATTCAGGCTAGAGTTGAAGTATATCAATAGCTAGAATATTTATGGCAACAAAATAGATGTGAGTTAAACCAACAGAAACACAAAATAATTGTCAGAGTTTGAAAATAATTTGAAATTTGGTGTCTTTAGCTTTCCCAGCTAAAGCACTTTCACTCTTTACTGGAAAGGAAAAGGATATGCAGTTGTTTTTGTAGTGGCCATTCATGTATAATTTGGTTACAATGATCATTGTATTAATGATCATTAAGTAAGCTGAATTTGCCTGTTATATAATCCTCCCATTATAAATAAATACACAGTATAAGCTTTTTCTGTGTGACATGAACTCAGAATTATTTTCTAAAATGAAAACAAGATTCATTAAAGACATTTATAATATAAATATATTAAGTAGTTGACTATCATTCTTATTATATTGTGTCTCAGAGATTTAACAACAAGTATGATAGTTTCAACATATTTTTTAACAACTCTTAAGAATATAGTTTCTTCTGGGTCTATGTTAAGATAGGCCTGGAGATAACATGATCATAAATAATTATAAGACATACTTGACAAGTTCCATTATACAGTTGTAGACAAAGTATTAGATGAGGGAATAATCTGACCTGATGAGAAAAACTTCAGTGTACTTCATGGTGTAAGTAGCATTTCAGTTTACTTCATGTTATAAGTGGCATTTGAGAGATGTCTTAAAGTGTAAGAAGGGATTTAATGTGGATAAAAGAAGAAAAAAACAGAAGGACCAGCATAAGTGCAACCAGAGAGACATGATGGGTTCCAGGAATGACAAGCAGTCTCTCCAGGATGCCTGCAGCATAGAGAACATATCAGATAAAGGCAAATATGTGGAAGATGCTGAGAGCAATAGTGATCTTTTGGATTATGTTTATTGAGAGGAATTACATGGTTGCATCTGTATTGTACATACTGCATTGTACATATTTGGTTGGACCTGTCGTAGTGAACATATTATGGAGAGTAAGCTGGTGGTAGATGCCTGGAAGTTTGTAGTCACTAATCATGCATTAGTCTTGCTTCTTCTTTCCTTTCGGAGGTTTGTACATTTCAATAGAGCATAGCCCCTCAACACTAGGGAATGCATCTCTGCTCCTGAAAAGTCAGGCATTACTAAAAAGTAGGTTAGAGTGATATTTAGGGACAGGAAGCCTTTCTACCATCTCTGAAGTGGCACACCTGCTGTGCTTGCTTGGGAGGCCAGTATGGTCTGTCTAGTTGCCAACTCATGAAAGGCTTTACAAGCTTGCCAAAATATTTTTTTCCTAGGCATGTTTCCCTTAGGCTTCTAATTGCAAGTGAATTTTTAAATGTGTGACCTTTGATATTGACTATTTCTGGAAAAAAAAATCTTTATAGAGGGATACCAGAGGCAGCAGCCCTGTGATTCTAAAACCTTCACTGAGCAGAGAATTCTCATCTATCTGAATTGTATTTCTTTGTAAACTACCTTTAATGGTTTGGTTTAGGCAGCGTAATCTCCCTCTGGAGATAAGAAAGAAATTCTATGAACACAGCAAGTATTTTAAGACAGGAAGGGAGAAAAGAAGAAAGATTTAATTAAGCAGAGAGCTTTACCTGGTTTTCCTCTAGTGTTATTTATAAGCAATAAATTGCCTCTAGATTTACACTTACACAGTTCCACGATTTTTATTCTGTCTCCAGCTTCCCTTTTTAATCTTGTACTATTCCAAGAAAACTTGTTGTAGGTAAATATGCCCTACCTTTCTCTTTCCTGTATCTTTATGCCTCAGTTGGGGTATACCCCCACCCCTCCATATTCTCTTTATAAATTGTTTTCATCCTTCTAGGACTAGCCAATGTGCTGCCTTTACCCATTTATATATTCATAAGTTCAAATAGAAACACAGACAAACAAAACCAAACCATTACTGAATGCTATATGCCAGATGCTGGACATAGAATAGTAAATAAAACATGGCTCTTTTCCTGAAAAAGTTCACAGTCTAATGGGACCACCTGCATACATATAAACAAATTTAATGCAATGAGAGTACTGTAAGACTAGAGGCATATTCAACAATTACTCAGCACTGTTCGACTACATCAGGGAGGCTCCATAAACTTGGAGTGGAATCTTGAAAGATAAGAAGGAATTTACTAGGTAAAGCGTAGAAGGGCATGGGGTGGGAGAGGTAGAGACATGGAAGACCATATTGAGTCTAGAGAACTACCAGGTCTTTTAGAGCCCAGGTCTCCAAAAAAGTCACGCTAACAATCCTCATTCAAAGTGATCTCCACTGGAAACTTTTGTGGATTTTTTTCCCACTTTTATATCACCCACCCATAAGTCTTTATAGATAAGATAAAGATGTTTAGCTAGAGTAGATATTTGTTTCATTTTCAATTGTCCTGGTGAGTGGTAAATTACTTGAGGGTAAGGATTGGGTTTTCCTTGCTTTTTTTTCCTTTAAAACACCTATATCCGAGTTCTTCAATTATGTTCATTTATTTATTGTTCACTGTGTGCCAAATACAAGGACTCTGTTAAGAAATGTGCATCCATATTTCTTTATCTCCAGCTCTATGAGGTTAGGCACTATTACCTCTACTTACAGTTAAATAAAGTAATGCTTAGTGGAATCTTTGAGGCAGATTTAACTTAAAAAATCTGATGTCAGAGCATAACTTAACAAATGCATTACTTTACCGTCACAGAGAAGTCATTCCACATGTATTTGCTAAACTCTAAATGGCAAAGAAATTCTTTAAATCAAATCAAATCAATATAATTGAATAACTCTAAGTGAAGAAAATGTATCAAAGTAATATACATTATAAATTCAGAAAAAATTCTTGAAAATCTTTATGTAATTGAAACAGCAAAATATTTTCAAAGATGATTTCACAACCTTTATATTGCTGTTTCTGTAACATACTTTTAGGATCCAGGTGTTCATACTCTGAAGGTGCCATCTGGCTTGGTCATTTCTAGAAACCCCGGTTGCTGTAGCTACCTGTACCTGGACAATCCCAGAGGAAGCAGGTTGTCATGGGGAAAGGTTGGAAAAGCAGTTGGAAGAGCCAGTGAGGATAAAGAAGTTTGCCAATCCCCTGTAATTTTTTTCAGGTCTCCAAATTCCATTGTTGCCAGTGTCCTGGTTTTAGTGGAAGAGCTTCCAAATTTATGATTCTTGTGATCTGGGTTTCTGGCTTCCATACATGCCAGTGAATTTGCAACAGTAATGTGGTATACTGAGCATCTGCCTTTTAATGCAGCTTCCCTTTTCCATTCTAGGATCATCAGTTCAGTTAATGAGAGGAGTGGCAGGGGTTAAAAAGCTAGTAAATGCTGAAGAATTATGTTATTGGTGCACGGTGCCCTGGAAATAGGATAAGAGAAAAACACAATCTTTCTATTTTTCATTTGAAGCCACATGAAAACATATGAAGTGAGACACTTAGAAAAATGAGAGTGATTGAACAACATACTCAGGCTGGTTTACTGGCATGAATGATGTCCCCTTCGCAGTAGTTATCACAGGAGCCAAGCAATACAATAATGTCACCATTGCTCACATTGTTTGGGCTCCTATGTTTGCGTTATCTTTGGATTCTGTGGGTTGTACTTTGAATAATTCTCAACAGTGGCAAATCATCAAACATAAAGAGTCATTGCTGTTTTTACCATTAGCAGAAGTTAGAATGTGCCAAATTTGGTGAATAAAGTGTGTGATCAAAGTGGAAAGTATGATTTCTTGCCAAAAACAAAGTAGATTACAAAATAATGGAATTTCTTTTCTTAATGTAGTTTTTAAACAATTTCTGTTTATTCCAAAGAAACATTTCTAAAATTATTTTGAAATGCTGTAGCATCTCTGTAGTGTATATTTTCCAATTACTTAATTAAATGCATTGATTGTGATATACATATATAAATCTCAGTTTCCTTTGTAAATTTATAGTCACACCTATTGTTTTGCATTTTTGTTGTTGAGCAGCATTACGTATATTTTAAAACTTCTCATTTAGATAATTTTCAACTAAACCAAAACAAACCTGTCTCAAACCAAGGAAAAATATTTTGAGAGTAAAGAGGATAATTGTTTTTGAGATGTAAGAAATTCTAACCCAAAAATGAAAAAAAAAAATTAAAAACCCAACATTTAGTACTCATTTAGGACAAATAATTTGAAATAATTATGAAGTAAGGAATCAGACTAGTACTTTCTAAGTTTTATTGTGTCACCGTGTTTATTGTTGTTTAATTCTCATCACAACTCTGTATGGTAAATATTATTACAGTAATTTTTGGTAGACTATACAGTTTTGCAGTCCATATTCACGTTTTTCTGTCTGACTCTAGAAATATTGTTCAACTCCAACACAGTACTTCCTATATTCTCTCTTTAACAAAGATAGAAGAAAGAGGAGTAGGGGGAGGAAAAATCTTTGAGTAGTGACAGTTGTTCTTAATTTTCACATTGTTAAATGAATGTACCCAAGAGGGCATTACTTCTAAAATCTTAAAACTCAAAGTGTGGCCAGCAGACCAACAACATCAGAATCACTTAGTAGCTGATTAGTGATGTAGACTATTAGGTGCCACCCCAGAACTACAGAATCAGAATCTACATTTTAACAAGTTTCCCAAGTGAATTGTTTCAGAGCAGTGCTCTTAAGCATATGTTTTGGCAGACTTTTCAATAATATTCCTGTGTCTTCTGCATTATTTTCAGAGTTTCAAACAGGGCAAAATGTTTTAGCTATGAGGTGTGTCTAAAATTATGAACTCATTTTGACTTCTGAACAATAAAGACTCTTGAAGGTCATTAATAGCATTTTACTTAGAGGACATGATACTTATTATCTTCAAAGTTGATCATGTTTTATAAGGAAAAGAACTCCCAATTACTGCCTAAGTAGCTGTATACTCTTGAAAATTGATGCATGACAACTCAAAGGGTTATTATTGATACTGGGGTCAAATACTAATGATTTATAACTAACAAAATTTATAACTATTCATTTTCTGGGTATCTATTTTTGAATCTGCTGTTTAGTTAATTGGTTATTTTGATTCTGAATTGAATATAATATGCTACGTTTCTAAAATATCATAAGGTGGAAGAGTTCAGTTTAGTTTTTATTGCCCATGCTATTTTTTTAACAAAAATTATTTGAAATTCTATAATCATACATTTAATATAAATTTTTATTAATTCCTATGTCTGGAATTAAATTTAACAAATTTGTACTTTCTAATAAAGATGACATTTCCCACTTGCATATTACTTACTCTTAGCCCAAATAATCACAATTTTGATAGAAATAATTACTATTTATATTCAAATAGTGTTTATATTTTAGATCATCTATACCCAATATAGCTCCAAAAACATATTTGAAGATCTGATTAGCTCAAGATAAAAGGATAAATAAAATAGAGTCAAATATGGTTTTCAGCAGGACCCCTAAAATAGGCTGAGTTGGCCTACGTTAGATAGTGCATTAGCAGGGAATATGGGACTATTTTATTTAATATATTTGTATTTAGTAAGGCTGCTCCTTTTTTAAAAGTTTTTTGTAGTTAAATAAGCATGATTTTTTTCCTTTTCTGAATGAGATACTTCACTCATGCTTCAGTCGGGGGGATATATAATTGGTGGAAGGGCTGGAAAAACATATCTACAAGGGAGTGTTGCCACAGTTTCCTTATAGTTACAATTAATATTTATTTATTACACAGTAGTATATTCATGTTATAACTTATATTTATTAAAGAACAGATGTATATGTTTACTCAAAAATGTTTATTGAGTGTCTAATATGATTTTGGGGTTTTTCTAGAAACCTGAGAATGTAGCAGTACAAAAGAAGATACAAATCCCTACCATCTTTCAGTGGTTGAGACAGATACAATATAAGAAAGTAAAATATATACTGTGTTAAATGATGATAAGTTAGAGGATATGAAATGATGTGGAAGCTGTTGATGCTCTTTAATTAGTATAACCATGTAGGTAGGACCTCATGGAGAGGTGATTTATGAGTAAAACCTGAAAGAAGGAAGATGTGTTTGTGGATACCTGTGGCAAGAGCACTGCAGACAGCAGAACAGCAATTATAAAACCCTAGAGGAAGAGAGAGGAGGTAAGAGAGTGCTGGTGTATTTGAAGATTGGCAAGGAGGCCGGTGTGGCTGGTGCAAAGAAGCTAAGAGAGTGAGTAGTAGGAAATGTGATCAGAGAAATAATGAGGCACTATATCACAAGGTAATCTCAAGGTATTTTATCTTATACTTAGCAGATACAAATCTTAGATCACAACTGAGTAGTATAGCAATTGTACTTTTATTTATTTATTTGTACATTAATCTACCTCCTATTTTGAGTTGCAATTTCATGAAAGCAGTAGATATCTAATCTTAGTCAAGTAAGTTTTTCCAAATAACCTGTCCCCAAGATTGATTCTCACTCCCTGAGGACTTACCTAGGACCAATGTATTATGTGGGTTTTCAGCTAGCCCTCAAGGTCAGTTAGCCTCACAGCGGTCTGTGGAGATGTCCGTGGTCCTGTCTCCTTTTATGTCAACTCTCACTGTAGCTCACGTACTTTTGAACTATCTTGCTTTCCTCTCTGATCCTTCCAGGTTTAGCTGCTACTTCCAACCTCACATGGGGTATTGGAACCATTCTACTCTGTCCATGCATTTGAACATGAATGAAAAGGTGTTTTCTGTCTAAATTCACTATCCATCATTCCATAGCTGAGAAATGATTCAGAGTCTTTTTCTGGGCCCAGTGACTTTCTAAATTCCCATCTATATCTTTTCTATTCTTTCATACACCACTAGGAATCTTTTTTCGTTCTATGATGGCAGAAGAAAACATGTAGAGATCTTCTCTCAAACTCTCTTCTTTCATACATTTTGTAAACCTATAGGATTCCTTAAGGTCTTACTTAGGCTACTGGAAAATAAGAGAGGGATTCGCTAGATATTTTATTTTAATCTCAACTCATTGCTCCACAACCTCCTCTCCCCAACATACCAGAATCCTTCCACTTCCTCTCAGAAATTAGTAATGTTATGTATAGCCCAGAACTATTCAAGACTTTCTGTGTATTAACTCATTTACTACTCACAACAAACCTCTGAGGTAAGTAGTCTTACTGCCATTTTATAGATAAGCAAGCTGAAGCAAAGAGAAATTAAGTAGTATACCCTAATATTTAACATTTTATAATTGTATTCATTTACACATACAAAAGCAACATGATACCATAATTTTTTCAAGACCAGAGATTTGGTCTGTCCATCTTTTTAAGGCTACATTTAATATTATGCTTGACATGATGTTGACTCTCAATACATGGATATGTGTATACGCATGCATATACACATGTACCTGTATATTTACTAAATTAATGAACATAATTGATACAAATTTTGATTATAATACATATAAATATCAAATTATAGAAGAGTAAAAGACTTACTATCATCAAACTATATTTCTGCACTCAAGGTAAGATTTTTTTTTTTATAATTTTCCTTATGAGCACACTTAAGCATTATAAACTCTGTTTTGTAGCCTCTACAAAAGTCAGAGAGTACTAAACGTATGTTTAAAAGAATGAAGGAAGGAAGGAAAAAAATAACGAAGCAAGAGAAGCATGATTCTGTTGTACAAAGTAGAGTAAGCTTAAAGTTTTTATGTTCATTATTAAAACAGGTGTGAAAATAGCTGTAATTCACTGGTAAAGTCAATGTTTACCTCTGTTAACGTTCTTAAAGCATATAGTCCTTTTCCGTATAATTTAGATAACTTTCCTTCAAATTCGTTTATGTGAAATAATTAGATCAAATAAAGAAGAGTATTATTACATAACAAAAAAAGAGTGCTATGGTAAGTCAGGAAAAATAGATATTATTATTAGCTGGAATTAAAAGACATTTTTTTCATTGTGGAGGAGAAGCATAGTATAGTTTCTAAAGGATGGATCATTGTGAGCCACAACTCCATGGTTAAAGAGCCTCAATGATGATATCTGTTCCTTCTGTTTGGCAGAAGTAGAGAGTTGATCTTTGTAGTAGTAACAGAGGGAAGAACAGAGCTCCAAAAAAAAAAAAAAGGGAAAACGTTTCTTTTTCTTTCTTGTGAATTTCTGTAGTAGGCTATCTCTGCTCACCTGTCTATCAAGATTTTCTATCCTGTCCTAAATATGCATCAGCCCTGAGAGTGAGACACCTTTTGGAAACCCTGTTAAAACCAGTGATGTATAGAATATATTTTTAAACTGATACTCAAGTTTGTACCCAAACTGGCCTATGATCTACTAACCTGTTCCACACCACCATCCCTTCATGAACTTTTAAGACTAGTGGTTGTAGAGGTAACTTTCCCAGCAGAAATAAGCAGCATAGAGAATGTGGAGAAAAAGAGACCCTTTTATACTGCACTCCCGTATTCACCGGAGCATTATTCACGATAGCCAAGATATGGAATTTATCATGTGTCCATCAATGGATGAATGGACGAGAAAAACGGGGTATATATACACAATGGAATACTATTTAGCGTAAAAAAAAATGAAATTCTGTCAATTGGGACAACATGGATGAATCTAGAGGATATTATGCTAAGTGAAATAAGCCAGACACAGAGGTACAAATATATGATCTCACTTATGTGTGGAATCTAAGAAAAAGTTAAATTTATAGAATTAGAGAGTAGAATGATGGTTGATAGAGACTGGGGGTGTAATGAAGAAATGGGGAGTTGCTGGTCAAAGGGTACAAAATTTCAACTGGACGAGAGGAATAAGTTTTGAGATCTATTGCACAGCAGGGTGACTATAGTCAATACTAACATATTGTATATTTTAAAATAACTGAGAGAGTAAATTCCAAATGTCTCACCACAAAAAGTATTAAGTAAATGAGGTGATGGTTATGTTAATTAGCTTGATTTAATCATTCCACATTGTATACATATATCAAAACATCACGTTGTACTCCATCAATGCAATACAATTATGATTAGTCAATAAAATTAATATTAATAAAAAGAAATAATCAGCATAAAGTAACGTTCACGAGAAATGATTCTGGCGTCAGCCAGATCTGAGTTGTAATCACAACTGTGCTGCTCACCAGCATTGCTCTCTTTATGAAATCCCCTTTCAAGAGTTTTTTCCTCACCAGAAAAATTAGAATAATATAAGTATCTACTTCAAAGAATTTCTGTAGGATTAAATGTAAAACACTTCACTTACATGAAGACACTGTGATGTTTTCATATTATCTCATATCAATAAAATGGTATTTTACTTTTTACAGTTTAGGAAACAGGCTCAGAAATGTTGCATTCATGTCCCCACAGTCAAGCAGCCAGCTAAGGGCCAATCTTGCCCATCTAAGTCCATGCTTTTGCTGTACCACATTGCATGCCTTAATTCAACTCCTTGGGAACAGATAGGTTGGTGTACGATCTCTAATCTCCTAAGTTCCAGTACTAGTTGGAAAATACTTGGCAAACCAAAAAATTTATCTAAGCTTCAGTTTTGTACTCTGAAAAAATAGGCCTGACAATAGTGCATATTTAAAAGAGTTGTGAGAAACTAATGAGATAAACAAACCACACCTAAAGGGCTTAGCAGTGTGTCTGCCATATCTTAGGTACTCAAAACATGTTGACTACTATTATCATCCATCACCTTGGGAATTAGTAGTTTCTGAAAATGTAACTATTGTTCAAAAATGTTTTGACTTTATTATTTAAAATTACATAAAACTTTATAATCCACATAAGAAATCTAAGCATGTACAAAAATCAACTCACAATTGATAAAAAACCTAAATGTAAGACATTAAACTATAAAACTGTGAAAGGACAACATGGAGGGAAAACTCTTGGACATTGGCCTTAGCAATGTTTTTTTGACATTGCACCAAAAACTTAGGTTACGAAAGCAAAAATAAATATTAATGCATGGGATTACATAAAACTAAAAAGGTCTGCACAACAAAAGAAACAGTCAACAAGATGAAACAGTAGCCTACAGATTGGGAAAAATATTTGCAAACCATTTATCTAATAATGTCTTTTGTAGCAAAATAAATCTAAGATCCTGGGGAACATTTAGTTGTCATAGTCCTTTAATCTGGAACCATTCTTGAATTTTTCCTTGTAGTTCATGACATTCACATTTTGCCAGTAATTTTGTAGAATGTCCCTTAATTTGAGTTTGTCTGCTATTTCCTTCCTCCTGATTAGATTCAGGTTATGCACCATTGGCCCTGTGTAATTATCCTGTTACTCTTCAGATTTTTATCCATTAGTTTTAGCCTCCACTGATGATTTTTGCCTGAATTGGTGAATATTATAATGGTTGGCAAATGGTGAATTTTTAATCCTGTTATTCTCGCTACACGTGTTAGTTGAGTCTTACTTTGTAATGGGAGACAGAACAATGATGAAATAATTTGCATGTACACAAATAAAATTGCAAAACATTAAGTACCAGGAAGGAAACAATCCAGAAACTGATGTTGAGAATGATTTGGGAATGGTCTAATTTTGATACAATAGTCAGCAAAGTAAGTTATATTTAAGTTGAATGTTTAAGAATCGAAGCAGCTTGTCATGTAAAGAATGGGAGGAAGAAGCAGGGTCCTAGCAGAGAGAAAGAGAATTGCTTTAGGCGAGAAAGAACCAGCGGAGGGGGTGATTAAAACACCAGTATGGCAGCATATAGTGGACATTGGGCAGAAAGAACAAAATGTGGTTAAAGGGAGATGTGTAGCTCTGATCAGTTAGGGCATATAAGTTATGGTAAAGGCTTGTCATTTTCATGTAAGTGCATTTGGAAGTCATTTAAGGATTTAAGCAGAGAAATGACATGATATGATTTTTACAATTTGCTTCTTTATGAAGAATAGGTTGGAAGACGGCAAATGACAAATCTGTCTGCTTGAAGTATTTTAACTTCTAGCACCATTATTTAAGCTACTCTTATCTGCTGTTGGACTGCAGCTGTCTAACTTGTCTCCTTACAAATTTCTCCATGCTTCCAAATGAATTGTTACAATGAAAAACATAGCATAGTGGTCCCCACTGACCAGGAGTGCTAGCTGACAGCAAGAGGTGATGGAGAGGGTGAGATAATCAGATAGTATGAGCTCAAAGTTACATTGATTTTTATAAGAGGGAGGAGGATAATAGCCTGGAAGGAAACTCAGAAGTGGAAAGGGTTGGAACATGAGAAAGGATGGGGTCTTGAGTAACTTTAGGCTGAATCAAATAGTATGGGCCTGAGAGTCTGGGCAATGTGATATCCAGGGAGACATGTCTTCTGATTGTCACATAGTAGAACATGATGAGATAAGTTATCATAGTCTTTTCTAAGAGGGTAGCTCAGCAGTCCTGTGCTGTGGTCCTGAATGTGATGATCCTTTATGGCATGGGCCTTGTGTCTGCTTGAGAATGGTTAGGAGGTAGGGAATGAAACAGGTGAGGGTTTGGAGAGTCTTATGACTGAGACTTTCCAAATGTTATGGACTTTTCTTAATAAAATAGAATTTTTATTGGTGACTCTCCTCTGATGTCTCATGCTGTAATATTGGCACTAATGATCCAAAAATACAATAACAAAATATTTAAGGTTTTAATATGTATACTGTGCTGTGAATCATATTATTCACTTTTATTTATTACTTGCCTACAGCTTAGTTTTATATTCACTGTGGATTAATTTTAAGTTCCTTGGTTTATGGAAAACCTGAACTCATAAAGAGTTTATAATCTAATTCTAAATCTGTGAAGAGACATTGTATAAAAGACTGTTGTATTTGGTTGGAGGTTGTATTAGATGACTTCTAAGGTCCCATCCTACTCAGAGTCCATGATTTAGTGTGTCTAGTATGATTTTCTATAAAAGAGTGCACCCGAAAAGTAAAGGATGTCTAATATGACCTAAAGTAAAAATCAAGAAGTGTAATAAAGTCAAGACACATATAATGTGAGCAATTCCTAAGCCTTTGATCATTCAGTAGAAATTAGACTTATGTAGGTACAGATTTATGGTGGTATTAAAGACATGTTTTAAATGAATGAGTAAATTGTAAGAAATACATAAATAAATAAATAAATAAAAATTACATTATGGGGTTTTGAAAGACCATGTCAGGTCCCAGTTCATCCCCTTATTTTACCTCTGCCGATTAAATAAGTCTTACCTTAATTTTCCTAAAAATTTGACCCAATTGTATCAGATTTTCCTAATTGAATAATGAACCAATAATATAGCTCATAAAAATGTAGCAAATAATAATGAAAATATGATGTTTCCTGGTTGTGAAGTTACATCTTTTGAACTAATAATGGATTTTCTGTTATTGTAAAGAAAGAAATTTACTCATCATAAGTGTTCATCTTATGGAGAATCTCCTAATGTTGACTAATGGTGTTAATTTTCAAGGAGGTAGTCTGTAGCTGTTGAAAAAGACATAGAAAGGTGAATAATCTGAGATCATATCCAATCCTATTGTTAAACATTATAACAAAGCAAATACAAACCATCTACTCCTTCAATATTTATAATTTTTCAAAAATTTTCAGTCAGACTCTGTGGGCCAAAGGACACCTGATTGTTTATAAGGCTGTCTTAATTATTTTACACATTGCAGACTGAACCATGTAACTGTAAGATGCTTCAGCTGCAGGGTTATAGTCATAAAAATTTTTATATCTCACTACACACAAGCTTTAGTATGTATTTAGCTAATATGTTGCAGAAACTAATGTATTCAAAACATATGGTCTAGCAAATGTTAAAATATATTTCAGATGTTGGAGTATGCTTAGGATCCTATATAGTTTTGTATTCTTATGTAGAACCATATAGAATCAAGGGGCCCTGAAGGAGGTAGGCCAACAATCTTATTTCACAAATAAGGAGAATATTTTCACCATAAGAGGTAGGGAATAAATTTCTTTCCCTTCTTCCAACAAAGGAAACTTTTTACCAAACAAAACACCAGTGAAAAAAATCTTGATCATAAATAGTAATATGAAATATTTGTTCATAGATTCTTTTTAGATATCAAATGTAAAAATATGTTTATGTAATAAACACCAGGCTTTAAAAATAAGTGCATGCATACTTGTTTTATTGTGTTTTATTGCGTTTTATTTTTGTTGTTCTTTACAGATAATGCATTTGTTTTTCAAATTGAAGGTTTATAGCAATCTTGAATCTAGTAAGTCTATCAGCACCATTTTTTCAATACCATAGGCTCCCACTTCATGTTTCTGTGTCACATTTTGATAATTCTCACATTACAATTTTTCATTGTATTGTATCTGGTAATCTGTGTTCAGTGATCTTTGATTTTGATGTTGGAATTGATATGAAGAGCCACGAACAATGCTCATATAAGATGGAAAACTTAACTGATAAATGTTGCATGTGCTCCACCAGTTCATGGCAGCTTGGAACATATCATGTTCATGGATCGGTATAATCAACATTGTTAAAATAGCCATACTACCCAAAGTGATCTCCAGATTCAATGCAATCTCCATAAAAATATCAATGAAATATTTCACACATTGAGAAAAGTTAATTCTATGCTTTGTTTGGAACTAGAAAAGAGCCTCAATAGCCAAAGTAATCTTAAGCAAAAAGAACAAATCTGGAGGCATCACATTACCAGACTTCAAAGTATTCTACAAGGCTATATTAACCATAACAGCATGATATTGATACAAAAATAGAGACATAGATCAATGGACCAGAATAGAGAACTCATATTTAAATCCGTCTACCTCCAGCCAACTGATCTTTGACAAAGAACACTGGGGAAAAGAAGCCAAATAAGGAATCATGGGCTCTTCAATAAGAGACTGTTAGAAAAAAGTTATTATAGGATATGGGTTTCCGTTAGGTGATTCAGCGATAGGTTCAAAGCAGTGGGGCTTTGTCTGCATTGGATACTCTCAGCAAGCAGTCGTAATTCTGTGTTTGGGAATCTTAATAATTCCTGTTGAAGTGAAAGCTGTTATCAGTAATGAATAACATATACTTCTAACTGCTTATTTCATGACAAAATAATTTCATGTTTGATATTATTATTTTCCAGCTCAGTTTCTTGTATTCTTATTTCATTAATATCTATCTCCATCACTGGATTGTAAACTCCATAAAGCACAGATCATGACATTATTTTAAGAGCTATGTGTATCCCAGGTCCTATTATTTCTCTCTCATGTTGAATTATAACTAATACTTATTAAACTCTCATTATGTTCCAGTTACAATTATGAGGATTTTACATTATTAATTTTCCTAATGTGTGCAGGAGTACTCTGAGGTGAGTACACACATTAATATCTCCAGTTTATAAATGAGAAATGGAGAAATGGAGAAATTAGGCAACATGCAGAGATTACACAGCAAGTAAGTAGAAGATTCAGGATTCTAACTCATTAAGTTTGGCTGTAGATTCCTTATTTTTCATCACTGTGATTGATGTGTTCAACACATATTTATTGAATGCATGATGAATGAGGAATAATATGACTATTGCAAAAATTTTGTGAAAACCGGTGACTTTTGAGACTGGATGTCAAGCTCGAGATGAGAGTAGCACAAATCTTGTCTTGGAGTTGATTTGTTATATAAGCACGTTTTTAGTAGGTGACTTTTGAGGGGATAGAGTTAAGGGAAGGGAGTAGGCCTAGATCTTCATAAATATAGGGTCAAATATAAAGTAAAACTAAGAATGAATCCTGTACTAGATTCAGAAATGTGGTTACAAATCTAAACAGGAGGCTGTAATGGAAAGTGTTAATATACCATATCTGAAACATATTTATGTACAATTTATAGCCACCTTATAAGAGAATAAATGAATTAGCAAGAAGGATGTACAGGAGTACCCCAATCTCTGACCCAAAGAATAGGCATCCTTGACAGTGTAGAGTGTATCCCTAGAGCTTTAAATCCATATCAGGAGAATGAACCCAAAATAGTTTTTTCCTTAACATAGTTTTTTCCTTAACTGAATCTGTGGGACCAGAACGGATGTTCTTAAGATTATCTTAAGTTTGATATTGTTTACAAGCTTAAGTTTGTACCATTTAGTTTTGTGTCTGAGTTGTGATGCTTGGAATCAATAAGGAGGACCTAGAATCATATTCATGAAACCATAGAATTTCCTGGAAATAACAAAACTTTTGGACAAATTTGTATGTGCTAAAAAAAAAAAGTGTACCTAACATTTTTATTGCTCTTGTATATGTGTGTTGTTACTATACATTGCACTTTGTTATTAGATAGAGTTAGTATGTAAAGCTTTGAACAAAATTAAGGTCCAACTATTATCCATGTTCATCTTGTTGAGAGAAAAAAAGGTTGCTGATTAGTTCCATGCCATGCCTGGGATCTTTTTTCATTTACTTTTGCCTTGACTATCTGCATAAATAAGAAAGAGTGAGAGAAAAGGAGTTACCTTTTATGCCAGAAAGGGAATCATATTGAATAACAGCTTTTTTTTTCTTTTTTCCTCATTCAGCTACACTGGAAATGTTGGGGATATTACAAATTAATAAATGTTCAATTCTCTCTCCTTCCTGTCCTCTCATTATTCACACATGATGTCTGTTGTAAAGTGGCCTGGACTTTGATTACAATCCAAAAGTATGAGGAAGTTGCACATTGAGCTTAAAAAATGGTGTCTGATGAATATACAATTAAATATATAATTGAATTATGTAAGAACACACAAAGGAATGTAGGCACACTATTGCATAAAGTTGTATTTATTAAATTTCTTACATCTATTAAAAACAAGAAATTTAATATAAATTAAGTAATTCTGAATAAGTGGTTCAGAGCACATTTAGC
Source organism: Avahi laniger (assembly GCA_963575035.1). NCBI lineage: Eukaryota > Metazoa > Chordata > Mammalia > Primates > Indriidae > Avahi > Avahi laniger. Next base: position 47,066 of record CAUYSK010115350.1, read on the forward strand.
ATGTTTCTCCATAAAAAAGTTTTGTTTCATTTGGGTAAGTAAGTATTATTGAATTTATCCTTCATGAAAATGCTATTAATAGTATGTGGGGATAAATTGATAGGATATGTATTTGATAAATGCATGCATCAAATATTTACTGTACAAATACATATAAATATAATACAAATGTATATACTTGAATATTGTGTTTGTATTTATATATTTGTGTGTGTATATGTACATATGTGTGTGTGCATGCACATATGTATATGCACTACGAGCAGAATACAGAACTCAGACACTGATGTTGTATATCTGGTTTTACTCATTGTATATCTAAGAAACTTACTGCTAATATACAGGTAGAAGCCATGGAGTCTGGGTGGCAATATGTATTACTACCTGTAGCATTTTTTTTTAATTCTGAATTTTAAGAAGATAAAAGGTTAAATGAAATAACATTATAGTGAGTATGATAGACAAAATATTATGAGAAATAAAAAAGAAAATTCCTTGGGTCCTTTTAAGATTCGCTCTTAATCTAAGGAGCTTGTAATGATCTGAAATAAATGACTAAGGGGATAGTTTCTGTTTTATCTGCATCCACTGCTATGTGTTACATGTTGAACTTAGCTTATTCCTTTTTTTCCTAGTAAGAAAACTTACTGCCACTTAATAATAATGAAAATTGTATTATGCGTTTGCTCAAAGTATGGCCTTTTAATAGAAGTCTCTTACCATTTGATTTCACAGAAGGCTCTGATCCTCACTTGTAAATGCTTCTAATACTTGTCATCCTGCTTCACTTGAGAAAAATACCCACAATAAAACTGCATAAGGTAGAAGCTATTTCTTCTCTGCATTAGTGGATGGACTGTCCGTGTTCTTGATGATGTATGAGTTCTCTTTGGCATAATCAGCTGCCTTTTGTCTGCTGATTTATGAGAGAGGTGTTTTAAATTTCTTGGGAGAGTTAACTTCCTGCTTGTATCCAGCTCAAAGTTTAGTTCCTTTGCACAAAGATGACATTTCCTATATAAGATCATTTAATATCCACTCAACTTCATCATTCTTCACACAATTACCATTCAAAGAAATATACATTTTTGAATATGTTCAAAATATTGTTTCATAATATATTGATACCATTTTTTTCTCCTTTTTTCACTGTAATAGTTGTACATATTTTAGGGTGGATGTGATATTTTGATATATGTATACCATGTGTAATGATCAAATCAGGGTAATTAGGATATCCATCAGTTGAAACATTTATCTTTTCTTTATGTTGGGAACATTCCAATTCTTCTCTCTTAGCTATTTTGAAATATATGATAAATAATTGTTAACTAGAGTCTCCATGTTCTACTATTGAATACTTGAACTTATTCTTTCTAACTGTAATTTTGTTACGATTAACTTCTCTTCATTGCCCTTTCCCACTATGCCTTTCAACCTCTCCTAACCATCATTCTACTCTCTACCTCTGTAAAATCTATTTTTTAGCTCCCTGTCTTTCATGATATACAAGAATCAACTCAAAGTAGATCAAAGACTTAAGTTTAAGACCTGAAACTATGAAACTACTAGAAGAAGACTTTGGGGAAATGTCACAGAACATTGGTCTGGGCAACAGTTTTGGGGTTTAGAGCTCAAAAGCACAAGCAGCAAAAGAAAAAAGAATAGACAAATGGGATTACATTTTTACAAAGAATAGTTTGATTCAACTGAATTTCTTTCATGTGGTTGTGTGTTTTTATTTCCTCAGTCTATTCTGATGATTGAAGATAGTTAACCTTTGAAATGAGTTCTAGTGTTTAACCTTTACCTTCTTTGTTAAAAGCGCTCATTTAAAAATGTTTTTAAAACAGCTTACATACTGTGCTATTCTATAATTTTAGCTGTGTTGTGTGAATTATTAAGGGAAAATGTTAATTTTAATATTCTTATAATGAAATTACTATTAGTGATTTTTTTGTGGTGATAAACAATAAAGAAATAAATGTATTCATTCTTGAACTGTCTCATTTAACAAAGCTGACTCATACTTAACACAATCACCACCATAAACTTTCTCATTTAATAAAGCTCTTGTGCTTAACGCAGTCACCAAGAAAGAGGCCCAGACTAGTAAACATCATTTACAAAGCAGTACTTTACTGGAGCTGAAATATAGAGAGTATTAAGTTTAGAATTGAAAGAATCTAAAACCTTCTCCTAGCTCTGCTACTATCTTGTGACTTTTGGCCACCTGTTTAGCCTTCTTGGTCTCTGATTTTTTTTTTTTAAGAGTAAAGAAAGCTTGATTTATGATTCTAAAAAGGAGTATGCATATTAAAATGCTGTAAATTAAATCATGTATTAAATGCATTAAGATAGCTTTTTAGAAAGCTACATTAAAATAATTTTCTAAGTATAAAACTATTTTGGGTTATGAATAATCACTCAAATTTCTACCCAAAACTTTCAACATATGTCGCTATTAGAATTTTGTAATACTATTTTGAGATCATTAGTCCTTTTATTTAGATCTCTAAAGCACATCTAATAATTATTGTCTTTTCATGTCTTAGATCATATAATTTTCCAGTTGGAAAAGACTTTAGAGATCATCAAAAAGCCTTTTTTTTAGATATTAGAAAAATTAGACCAAGAGAAATTGAATGACTTGCACAGGTAATCCACTGAATAAAGAAAACCAAAAATTTTAAAGAGACTTTAAGCAATCATGCTCAGCCCTAGATCAAACTGAATTTTATCAAATAGTTTAATATTAAATTATTAAGCATTAATTCAAACCACTCTTAGAGATTTATTTTAATATTTGTGGTTATAATTTAAAGGAATGACTTAATTTGTGGATATATGAAAAAAATATTGGTTTGCTGTTGGTTTTACCATTTGAGCATTATTTTTTTGAGAGAATATCAATTTGTATCTCAATATAATAAAAATTGTCATCATTTAGGTTTTATCTCTCACATTATGCTGAATGTTCAGATTATTTCCAAATATCCAATGTTTACATTTACTATATTCATTGATTCAAAATTATACTATTTAAGATGTTTTTATAATAAGATAAGCTATTCCTTATCTTACACATGCACACGCATAGAATTTACCCATATAATTTGGTATACGCAAAAATCTTGGATTTTTAATTTTTTTTGGAGTTGAAAAATTTTTAATTTTTCAAAATTTTAAAAATGCTTGTTAATTTTTATCAAGTTTAGCTATTATTCAACCATTTTAATTTATTAGCAAGATATTAGGGAATAGGATGCCTTATACCCTCATTGATATCATAAATGTGACTCAAAACATCATTTCATTTGCTACATGGTAAAACTGTCTATAGTTTAGCTCATGTCCATTATAATGAGTTATGAAATATATTATTATGTCCACAAACTAGTATGTTTTTATGTATTTTGTCTTCGCTTACTTAAAATTTTAAAATTAAAAAAACTTACGTCTTTATTTACCTATAATTTAAGAATATCAATGTTTTTATTTTTCTAAAGTAAATTACTCCAGGACCTATTTATGACTATTTAGTCTAAAATTATCTTTGCCATTTGTTTTGTAAATATAAAATATACACGTAAAATAACAACTAAATTTAATTTTCAAATCAAATAGTTAAACATGCATTTATGATTAATAGCATGATTATTTATATGATTATTATGTACTAAGAGATTCATATTTTTCTTGATATCTTTGTTAAGCTAATTTATAGTTCTCTCCATTTATTTTGAATCTTCGTCAAGGTTGTGGGGAGTCCAACATGATGGTAGTTGTTTCAGTGTTTTTATTGACCTGAGTTGGACTTTGCAACTTCTTTGCAAAATATAGGGAGAGAGGGAGAGCACGTAACTCCCTGATAGACACTAATAGTAATGGAAAAGAAGGAAAAAAAGTTTATGTACTTTGGGCTTTTTTCCAGAGATGTTAAATATTACTGTCTATTAAAAAATAATTTTAAAAATTAAATATATACTGTATATAAGTTAAATTTCAATGATTAAATCTCATATTAATAGAAATGGTAAGGTTTGGTAGTACATTCTATAATCTGTTATTTTACAAGAAGAAAAACTATGATCATTTACAGAATATAGTCGGTACTGACTCTAACAAAAATAAAAAACTAAACATGCAAGGCCCCAGCAAAGAAACGTTCGGGGTACCCACATTTTGTCAATGCATGAGGCCTCCTGTGATCACCCCTTTTGGATAAAGTTGGAAAGATATCTACAGCTTATTTTAATAGCCTTACAGGCATCTAATAAAAATTTATTTATTCATTGTCTTTAATTATGTACAGATCTTAAATTGTCTTTTAAGCTATCCCGATGGTATAGCTGCAGAGGTGCCAGGCTTCACAAATAATAATCCTGTACTTACGGCTTTGGAGAAGAAAAAAAATTATTGTTTGTGGTAAGCAAAGTTGTCAAACATGTTAAAAATGGTGTAATTATGTGAAAAACTATTAGTCTAGAGTATAGATTCAAAAGTGCTGATCTTTAATGTGGTATAATGTGCCCTTGATTTGTTAGCATCAGCAAAGCAGGGCTAACAGTGATGTTTGGAATGCATTTTTTTTCTTTCTTTTTTTTTGTCTCACTTAGTCCTTCCTTTGTTTTAAACATAGTAAGTCCTTGTAAATGAGTGTTGATTTTTTTCCTATGTAATGAAATCATTGAAAGATTATACAATTTAGAAGAAAGAGTACATCTATTTGAAAGATACCGTTACTATTCTAAAAAAAAAGGAAAAAACCCTGTGCTTCCTTAGCTTATTTATTCTTTGAAGAAATTGCTTACTAGCTCTGAAAAAGAAAAATTCTTTCACTTTATTGACCTCAAGTTCTTATCTTGAGGTCAATAAAGTGAAAGGTCTATTTGCAGCATAGACCTTTTGTGAAGATCAAATGATACCAGATATTCATAATACAAAGTTTCTTACCTCCCCCTCCACCATCTCTGGTTATTTGATTTGACTCCATCTTTGTTTCATTTTCTCATGTATTTTAGGTATATTTTGTTGACTTATGTTACATGTATGTTTGTCAGCTACCTTAAATATTTCTGGTCACACGTGCACATGTGTGTGTGTGTGTGTGTGTGTGTGTGTGTGTGTATTAGATTAATAAAAATTAGCTCTTGATTGAAATCCTTTTGTTTTTGTGTTTGTTTTGTTTTTCAGATTATAAACTTGCTAATTGGGTAAAAATATGGTGTCACGTGGTTACTTCTCACTCATAACAGTTAGTTCACTCTTCAGAGTGCAGTTTTGTTACCCTAAAAATCAGTTCTCTCAGTTAACATTTTGATCAATTGGATTATATTACTAAAATGGAAGAGACAATACTATACCTCATTCATAAACGCTCAATAATAACTAAATGGTATGCTTTGCAACATGAAAAATAGAAAGTTTAACCAGAAAGCCCCTTTACCTCTAATATTTTTTCCTCTAATGTTAACCAGTTGTTAAATAGTTCCTCCAGTGTGTCATGCAGTATAAGACTCTATGAGATTTAGTAGATGCCAGGCACTATTCTATGTGCTTTATATTTATAATGTATAATGTAATTTAATCCTCACAGAAACTTAATATGATTGGTAACTATTATTATCCCCATATACAGATGAGAAAACTGAGGCATAAATACATTAATAAATTCATCTAAGGTTGCCCAGTGACTGAATGGCTCAGCAAGATACGAAGACATCAGTCTGGCTACAGAATCTTAATCGATATTCTGTATCATCTCCATCGTTTCTAGTATGTACTTTTTATGTGGAGAAAAGTAGTCTGCCCCTGTGCTTTCAGTATTTTATCTAGCAGTTGTAATGTATTATCACTGAATGATGACAGATTTCTTCCTGATTCCTTGAAGATTAATTGGCATCTGAGTGATACTGGTATGTCAACTCTATGGTCATATAAAAGAAGTGTTTTTTTTTTTTTTTCCTGCAATGCCAATAGTCTAGAAGGTGCTAGGACCCCACCATACTAATGTTACTTGCTCAATTCTTTATCCACCTCAATTAATTCATTTCGGCAGCACACATTTTTACCATAATGCTGATGGTTCCCTATTGTAATGCATTTCTTTTCAAGGAATTAACCACTGCCATATGGAAATGCTGTGGAGCTTAATTTCAATGTGTGAAAATTTAATGGGGGACTATCAGTGAATTGGTTTGAAATCTAAATTGAACTCTGACTCATTTTTCAGCTAGTATAAAGATTCATTTTCTCTTATGCATGTGGTCTTAAATCTACCCTGTGGTTTTAATTTTGGCAGTGAATATTTAGCATCCCACTTAATTTCATTCTTCGTCAACCAGAAGAAAATGATAAAGACAATGGAGATCAGGTGTCTACAGTCTACAAATTTGTTTATTATTATTTTTTCAAGAATTTTATGATTTTTTTCTCCTACATTGAAATAGAATTTTAAAAAATGGATTTCTGGCTCTCTGTATGTCGGTGAACATTCCAGTCGTATTAAAAAACATAGTTGATGTCTCCACATATTAGAGTTTTTAATACATTTATAGTTACATTGAGATTGAAATGATATTAGAGATCTGGAATTTAGTGTAATTTTTCATTCTGTTAAGTGACTATATTGAATCTATGAAATTACATGTTCCTTTGAGGTAGGAGAAAACACCACATTTTTAAAGAAGGGCTGAAAAAAAATGTAGAGCTAGCCATATCCATGGCAACAGCATAGCACCCATGCAAAAGGGAGTGAGGGTGTGCTGGTTGGATAGCTGCATGGCAACAGCAGCATCCAACAGGGGGGAGGAGGGAGGAAGGAAAGTTTTGAATCAAGATTGTAGTGGCCTTTCAAATGTATTGCATTTAGTCACCGATAGACCTGATTAATATCTTTTTCCTTGTCCAATCTCTTATATATCATATTTGTCATTTTAATTTAATAGTTGAAAAATTTAGGTGTGTGGTATAAAATCAGTAAATTTGTACTAAAGGTTTGCATCAATATGCATGTGTACTATTGGAAATTAAAAGCAGATTATTCAGAAATGAAATTATCTGTATAATTCATTGATTACATGCATTCGTGAGGGACTAGAATATATATGCTATAATAAATTTTCAAATTTAGAAGGGGATAATCCTTATTCTGTAATTATGTTTATGTTTCTAATGCAAGTGTGCAAGTGTACTTATATACATTTTATGTATACAAAAGTAGCACTGCTGCATATTTCTAGAAAATCATTTCCTTCAGTAAGTTATATATTTTGGACATTGTAGAAGACATATATGAGCACTGTTCTGTAATACTACAGCAAATCTTGTCTAATAAATCACATTGAAATTTCTGAAAATAGTATATTGAAATTCTTAGTTTCTAAATATTATAATTCCTTCAGAAATCTAAACTAAATCATTTAGAATCATATCTAAGCTCCAAAAATATAAGATAGAAGTTTCTAAAATATGCTTTTGAGCCCAATTCTACCTTACCTCAAAATAAGAAACATCTCAATCCAGCCTTTTTTCTTCCATTTATTCCTAGAAGGCTTTGAAATTTATCCCAAGGGGTAATGTGTAGAAAATCCCTTTAAAAGATAACATGATTAATTTTCCCAATATTATAAATAGGAGGGGGGTGTTTTCTGACCTTTTTTGTTATACTATTCTTTAATTATGTATTTGCTCTGTGTATTTCTTTTCTTTTTCTTCTTCTCCTCTTTCTTTTCCTCTTTATCTCCCCCCTCCCTTCCACCTCTGCCTCCCCCTAATGATGTTTGACTCATTACCTGGCTTACCTGAACCCTCACTATAAAATGGATATATATTAATAAAATTCAACTGTAAACTGTCATTTGACTTCCAAATAATGTGCATGCTTAAAATCAGAATTATTTTCATGATACTTAATTATCCTTTAAGCTTCCATGTGATTCCTTGTAGCTGTTAAAGTTCACAAAATTTATTATCCACTCATTTTCCCAACTGTAATATATTTTTATCTCTTAATGATATTTATGGTACATTTTGTACAGTAGTCTCTAAGATTTTTCTTTTGTTGTTGAACTTCTTCTTTAATGAAAATACCCTAAGCATTAAAAAAAGAAGAATAAAGAGAGATATCTTAGTTGGAATGAGGGTGTGTTTGTGAAGTGGCAATAGAGTGTCAACTAGAATGTAATTCTATTAGGACTTCTGCAGATTTGTGTTTATTTTGTTTACTGCTGTATCCCCCAGTGCATAGAAAAGTACCTTAGAAAGTAGGCTCATTATTCCCTGAGCCCCAGGAGACCTTGAGGGATTTATTTGGAGTATAGATTTAAAAACATGTCTCTACATTCTGTTAGTTAACAATCCTGGATTTCTATCCTACTCATACAACTCATATACATTAATGGAGGGAGAAATGTACTTGCGTGTGTGTGTGTGTGTGTGTGTGTGTGTACACACACACACATATATATACACACACACACACATACACATATATATATATATACACACATATATATGAGACATACAAATATTTGGGAGCCATACACTTAATAAAACTCCTGATAGAAAGATGTTTCAAGCTAGTCTCTAGGTAGTTTTTATTCTGTAAAACAATGAAAAAATACTTGAATTTTCAGATGATATTGTCTGTAGAGAGTCATGGTTCATTCTATATGTTCTAGGAATGACCTTGGAAGCAGTCCAATCGGGAATGTTTATGGAGCTGGGGTGGGAAAGAAAGCTTGGTTCACTATGTTAGACCATGGGCTTCTCACATTTACAGATGTTTCCTTATATCCTGAGAAATGTTAGGTGATTCATGTATAATTTGCCTTTTAAAAATATGAAAATATATCTGATGAAAAAATCAGGCCTGGTCAAATGTGTTTTAGATTATCCAGTCTTATAAAACAGCCATGTTAATGTTCCCTCCATAAATGTTGATCTTTGTGATTTCATTTATTTTCATAAACATTTAGGATATACATATTTATGCTACCTTTGAATATAACATATCCTTTTAGATATAATTCAAAATTTTGCCTTCTGGCCTTGACTATATGACAGAATAGATATTTTGAATATTTTCTATAAATTTTCAGTATTTAGTTTTTAGCATCATTTGATATTTTGAAATATATTTAAAGATTTACTCAATTTTTGCACTGGATATTTTATTTGTGGCAACATAGAATATCATCTGGAGTTATAAAGTAATGGAGCCATAGTTACAAAGTTTAAGATAAGGAAATAAAACCACTTTTTGTCTACAGCCATGTTGATACTACAAAAACTTCAAAGTCAGGATGTGCATCCCTAAAACAGGAATGGGAATTGTACAATATAGCTTTTGCTATGAAGTTTTTCAGCTGTGTTTCAAAAACAAAATTAATATAATTTATTTTTAATTCTAGAAGTTTAGGCATTGATAATAGAGTCCTGGAATGATTAGGTTTCTATAAATTTGTTTAAGGAGAAATAGAGTAGAATACACAAACATTTTTGTCCTATTTTGTACATTTGTAGTGTACATTTGTATTTCTACTTTTTATATATTCTTTGTTTTCAATTATGAAAGACTAAGTTATTTGGAGTTAAATATAGAAAATAAAATATTTAACTTATGTTGTAGAGGAATATATATGAGAAGTATATAGCTAATTTACACTTAAAATATGTCCTTCAATAAATAAAATATGCCCTTCAAGAAATGTCATTCCCTCACCACAGATAATGAAGAGCTTGCTTTGTGATCTGACAATTAGAATTTCCTTTTATGTGGCCATATTTTGCATGGTATTCTGTTCAATGACAGCCTCCAGGTAAGAGTCTACAAAGTGATATCATTGTATTCAAAATGGTAATATCTATATGTTTTTGCTGTTGTTATTTTTAAAATGTTTCAGTTTGATTAGAAAGCACATTTATTGTTTTGCTTTTGTCATGATTCCCTTCAGACCTATAAGGTAGATTTTGTCAGCAATTCTTACTCTATATTCACACTCAGTTTGTTGATGCTGAGGGCATTGCTAACATGATCATCAAAGTGATATGTATTTATTGATTCCAGGAGTATCTTGGTGGAGTCTTTGGTGTATAAGATCATATTGTCGGCAAAAAGATGACTTCCTCTTTCTTGATTTGGATACTCTTTATTTCTTTCAAGAGAAAGAAATAGGCTGACTACTCTGGCTAGGACTTCCAGCACTGTGTTGAATGGAAGTGGTGACAGTTCTTGTTCCAGTTCTTAGATGGGATGCTCTCAACTTTTCACCATTCAGTATGATGTCGGATCTGGGTTTGTCGTGTATGACTTTCATAATTTTGAGATATAGTCCTTCCATGCCTAGTTTGTTGAGTGGTTTTATCACAAAAGGGTGTAGAATTTTGCCAAATGCTTTTTCTACATCTATTGAGATGATCATATGGTCTTTGTTTTTTTCTTCTGTTTATGTGATGAATCACATTTATTGATTTCTGTATGTTCGACCATCCCTGCATCCCTGGGATGAGGCCCACTTGATCATGTTGGATTATTATTAGTTTTTGAATGTACTATTGAATTCGGTTTGCTAGTATTTTATTGAGGATTTTTGCATCTATATTCATAAGAGATATTGGTCTGTAGTTTTCTTTTTTGTTGTGACCTTTCCTGGCTTTGGTATCAATGTGATAGCAGCTTCATAGAATAAGTTGGGGAGGAGTCCCTCCTTCTTGCTGTTATGAAATAATTTCTGCAGTATGGGTACCAGCCTTTCTTTGTAGATCTGGCAAAATTGAGCTGTGAATACATCTGGTCCGGGGCTTTTTTTTTATTAGAAGCTTTTTTATTACTGCTTCAATCTTGTTGCTCGTTATTGGTCTGTTCAGGAGTCCTATTTTTTCCTGATTGAGTCATGGGAGGTTGTGTGTTTTCAGGAATTTGTCCATTTTCTCTATGTTTTTGAGTTTATGTGTGTAGAGATTTTCATAGTGTTTACAGATTATATTTTGTATTTCTGTGGTATCAGTTGTAATATTTCCTTTTTCATTTCTAACTGAGCTTATTTGGGTCTTTTCTATTCCTGGTTAATCTAGCAAGAGATATATCAATTTTGTTTACCTTATTCTGCAGTATATTCCTTAAGGAAAAACTAGGGCTTTGATATTAATTTTAAAGTCCTAATATATGGCTATTAAAAATTAAGCTGTCAATATTCTCCATTTCCAGTAGTGGTAAAGTAATGGCATAGATATATTTCTTAAATAAGTATGAATTAATTTTAATATATAGCTTTGTACTCACAACATTTTCAACAGGAAAAATAAAATCTCTTAGGGGATGTATTAGGTAATAGCATAAAGAAAATATGAAGAAGCAAACGATACTTATGGTTAAATTAAATCATTTTTAGAAACCAAAACTTTCAGATAGCAATAATTCACAAATAAATCTGTGTTGCTTCACAATGCTGAATAAGATATATAGTAAACATTACTCACAAGATAATATGTGTTAAAAACAAACTGCTAGTTTTATAGTATTTATTGAATACTTTTGAATTTAAACAAAATATATGACTAACTTTCTACAGATCAGTGAAGAAAAACAAACAATGCCATGGAGGATTAAAAAATTTAATTAGCTTGATATACATGGTCTCATATTTAGAAATTTGATGGAAAAAATCATTCATATTCTATATATAAATCATTACTTTAATACTGATGATAAGGTGAAATATGTAATGCATATCTATGTTTATGTCTCAGTAGTATATGTAATGTCCTTAAACAAAACCTAACAGAAAAGACATTTTTGGTCAAGTATATCAATTTCCAGGTACCCTAAGCTGTTTATCTAAACAGTTAATAGAATTGCTTACTCTAAGCTCTTTATCTAAACAGTTAATAGAATTATCTGTTGGTTTAATCTGATTTCAATTATATTAATATAAACCATGGACAAATTTAGTATTAAAAAATAAGGTACTTCTCACTGTTCTAAGAACATCATAACTCTAGGAATATACAAAATGTAATAGAGATAGGGAGATAATATCAAGAAAAATCCCAAAGCTGTAAATTCTAATATTTTTCTTTTTCCTTATGTGTCCAAATTATTTTATAGGTTTCTTTATCTTGTACCGGACATGTTAAGAAAACCAAAATAATAAAATCACCTGTGCATAAAAGAAGAGTAGGCAAGTTGTGTGGAGAATGAGGTTCTTTGGCAAATAATATTTTTATGAGTCCTGATCTCACCTCACAATATGTCTGTTAATGAATAAGAGAGAGGAATATTTCTTGAGTGTTACTTCACTTGACCTTTCCTGGCTAACTAGTATATTTGACTAAGATAAATGAGAGAGTAAGTCACACTGTGGTAGCTGTGCCTAGGAGCAGATACATGAGTAAGAGTGTACTTGAGGAGAAGAAGGAGGAAGGAAGCATAAGTGACTCTGCAAAGCTACCTCATGAGAGGACTATTTTAATAATAATGCAGAAGTAATTACTAGTGCAAGGGGTGATAGATTACCTATTTTAAGGATTTTTTTCAGTGTAGAGGGGCCTTTATTACATCTTCTGTTAGATGTTTTAAAGTTTGTGGTAGAAATAAAATTTCTCTGCACTAATTCAAAAGTTCGACATTCTTCTTCCTTTGTCAACCAGATTAGCTAAATTTCAAACATATAAAGAATAAAAGATGATCTGTGAAATATGATGTTAGTATTTTGATGGAGATTGCATTGACTCTATAAATCACTTTGGGAAGTATGAACATTTTAACAACATTTATTCTCCCTATCCATGAGCATATTTTTTCATTTGTTTATATCATCAGTGATTTCTTTCCCAAGTGTTTTGTAATTCTCTTTGTAGAGATCTTTCACCTCCTATTAGAATGACTTTTATTAAAAAGTCCAAAAACAATGGATGCTGGCATGGATGCAGACAAAAAGGAATGCTTGTGTAATGTTGGTGGGACTGCAAATTAGTACAACCTCTATGGAAAACAGTATGGAGATTCCTCAAAGAACTAAAAGTCGACCTACCATTTGATCCAGCCATCCCACTACTGGATATTTACCCAAAGGAAAAGAAATCATGTTATCAAAAAGATGCCTGCACTTGAATGTTTATTGCAGCACAATTCGCAATTGCAAAGATGTGGAATCAACTCAAATGCCCATCAGTTCATGAGTGGATTAACAAAATGTGGTATTCGTATACCGTGAAATACTACTCATCCATGAAGAAGGATGACTTCATGCCTTTTGCAACAATATGGATGGAACTGGAGACTATTATCCTATGTAAAGTATCTAAAGAATGAAAAAAAAAATACCACATGCACTCAGTATTACATTGGAACTAACCAATGAGCAACACATGCATAGAGGGAAGTATACTTTAGTGGAAATTAATCAGGGGGAGGGGGAGAAGAGGGGATGGGTGAAAACCTACCTAAGATACAATGAACACTATCTGGGTGGTGGGCTCACTTATAACTCTGACTCAGGCATTACAAAAGCAATCCTTGTAAACAAAAACATTTGTATCCCCATGATACTTTGAAATAAAAAAATGGGAAAAATTAAAAGAAAAAGCACATAAAAAGAAAATAAATAATAAAAGAAGATCTTTGGGTTCTGTATTTTCCTTATTCCCATCCAAGTCTAAGCTGAATAACAGGGCTAAGTTTATCATTATAAAAAAGAAAAACTAAATACTAAAAAAGAATAAAATAAGACAAATTTTCCAACATTTTGTTTGATTTTTATAATATTTGTTGCTGTTGTTGGAAGTGATATTATGCATTTCTGACCAGTACTGCTGGTACTTAAAAAGATTGTTTGCTCATCTTCTACCAGGGCACTCTAAAAGAGATCAATTTTCTCCCAGATCATTTTGCTGAAGGCAATTGTTGATATTGCTATTCAAAGAGAAGGACAATGCTATTTAGGTGGAAGGGTTTTAACTTTTCTAAGTCATTGGCTGTTTTGAAAGTCAGAATAAAGCTTTGGATTCTGTGGCTCAGCTATATACTCACAATATTTTGCATGTAGTTTCAATATTTTTCTGGAGTCACAGTAATATTCCCAATCCTGTAGTTACAGTAGTATTTCAGGATCTTTCCCTAGAGAGCCACCACTTCATTTAGCTTCCTTCTGCCTTTTGTACCTCCTCATGACTATATCTTCTGAAGGTCAACATAATTCTTCATCCTGAGGAAAGGTCAAAGTACTTGTCTAAATTAAATCATCATGCCACATTATGGGTAGATTTAGCATTAACCACCCTGATTCTCAAACTTAGTTATTTTAATATTATTATTGTGATCTTGCTTTACTCTTCAAACCTTGTTCCTGCTAAGCAATCCCAGGATATGGTGCTCCAGCAATGAACACTAAATATTTTTGAACTCCCTACTCCCATTAAGTTAAATATTTCACACAAAAATATTTAATTCCATCCCTGATTCCTTGGGTTTTGTGGATGTGTTAGTGGTTTTATGTGTTTGTATGTTTATGAGGTAGACCTGATCCTTGGCCCCAACATCAGAATTGAGTTTCTGTTAAACTTTGTTGTTAAAATAATATCTAGTCTCAATGACTATTATACATATAAAATTGGGAAATGTTAATAAGAATGATGAGATAAAAAAGGTTTTATGGTTAATGAAATGTGGAAATGTTGCCCAACACATCTCTGTTTGGGGTTTTACAGTGCACGTCAGCATATACTCTTAGTAATATCACAATAATGGAAACTGACCATATACTCTGTTTAACCTAACATTCTTCACATATTTATAGATTTGCTAAAACTTAAAACAGTTGATCTCACAGAAATAGAGAATAGCACAATGGTTACCAGAGGCTAGGAAGTGTAGCGGAGAAAGGGAAATGAAATGGGGATAATAAATTGGTACAAAAATATAGTTAGATGGAATGAACAAGATCTAGTACAACAGGCAGGCTACAGTCAACAATAAGTTATTGCATGCTTTAAAATAACTAAAAGAATGGAATTGGAATGTTCTATCATAAAGAAATGATAAATGCTGGAGGTGATGGATACACTAATAACCATGATTACATATTTTATACCTATATCAAAACATCACATAGTCTTATGTATATAATATATATACAGCTATTATGTACCCATGATAATTAAAAATAAAAATAGATTTGCATACATAAAAAATTTATAGCATACTGATTTATAACATAATGTTCATATTTTATTAATAGAAAATTTGGCATTTTAGAAAGAAAATCTGAGCTCAGTATTTAATGAAATGTATGTCTATAAAAATGACTTCCACAGTACTACTTTATGGCCACCAGTCTCTGAGATTTTTTACGTTGAGATTCTGGTTCATTGAAAATTGGTTATTTAGTTGATCTTACTGTACCTCTCATACATAGCAGAGATGTGGGAAAAAGGTAGTATGGGATTTGCAAATTTTCAAACTTTATAAAATATTGTCCTCAAATAATTAGCTCTTGTCTGATAGAAAATTAGTGACTCTGCTATTACGTTAATCTGATTCCATTCACAAAATATTCATGTCACCATCTTCCCTGAAAAAAAAACATACCTTGAGAACTAACCATTAAAACTTTGCTGTGTTCAACTTCTCCATTATAAGGACTTGTTTTCGTATATAATGGAGTCAGTCTACTTCTCTTTTAATATGTTACTATGAATGCCACGATTGTTTCCTAAGAAGGTGCTATAATCTTTATGGCTGGAATTTTCCTCAAGGATAGTCTAAGTAAGTCTGTAGAGTTAATATATCTGGATTTCAGTAAGGCATTTAAAAAGGTTTCTCTTAGTGTTCGTGTTGGCAAGATGGAAAACTATCGACTAATTATATGGAGCAATGCAGGATTATAATTGGTTGAAAGATAATACTCAGATAACCCTGTGTTTGGATTGATATTAATTGGAAGGCAGAATTCTAGTGATTTGTCATAGGGCTCCATCCTTGACCTTATCTTTTTCTAAAGTCTCATTATTAACTTGGATAAGAACACTGGAAGCAATCTTTTCAAAATTGCAGGTGACATAAAGCTGAAGGAAATATTAAATATCTCGAATATGTGGAATTGCAAAGTGGAAATTCTAGGAAATGAAAAGCTTGAAAGACTAAGTGAAAATAATCAAAATTATGTTTAACAATGAACGGAAACTTCTCAAAAGAAAACAGAATAGTGGCCAGCAAACATATCAAAAAGTGTTCAACATCTCTAATAATTAGGGAAATGATATCAGATAACTCCAGTGAGAATGCCCTCTATCAAAAAGTCCCAAAACGACAAATGCTGGAGTGGATGTGGAGAGATAGGAACATTCTTACACTGCTGGTGGGACTGTAGATTAGTACAACCCCTGCGGAAAATAATTTGGAGATACTTCAAAGAGCTAAAAATAGAAATACCATTTGATCCAGCAATCCCTCTACTAGGCATCTATCCAAAGGAAAAAAAGACATTCTGTAATAAAGACAACTGCACTCGAATGTTTATGGCAGCACAATTCACAATTGCAAAGATGTGGAAACAACCCAAGTGCCCATCAATACATGAGTGGATTAATAAAATGTGGCATATGTATACCATGGAATACTACTCTACTCCAAAAAACAATGGTGATCTAGCACTTCTTTTATTATCCTGGATAGAGCTTGAGCCCATCCTTTGAAGTGAGGTATCACAAGAATGGAAAAACAAGCACCACATGTACTTGCCATCAAATTGATACTAACTGATGAACTCTTAAGGTGCGCACATGGTAGTAATATTCATTGGGTGCCAGTCAGATGGGACAGGGTTCGAGGGTAAACTCACAACTAATGCAGATGGAACATACCATATGGGGGAAGGGCACGCTTCTAGACCTGGCTTGGATGAGGCAAAAGCATTCCATGTAAGCAAAATGTTTGTACCTCCATAATATTCTGAAATTAAAAAAAAAAGAAAAAAAATATGTTTAACAGAGTCAATTTCCAGATCCTTTTTTTTTTAAAATCTAGCATCAATAAAAACAAGAGCACAATTACAGAAGAGAACATTCATGCTATGTCAAATCATTCATATATATATATGTATATATATGTGGAGATATATATAACTGCTTTACTTTTTATCCTAGTTTTTATATCTTATGGTGTAATCTATATTTTTTATCTTGTATATTTTCTGTTTTTCCCATTAGGATAAAATTTCCGTGATGTCAGGGATTTATGCCTGCTTAATTTTGGCATGTCTGGCACTAAGAATAGTCCCTGGTATAAAATAGGTGCCTAATAAATATTTGCTGAATGAAAAAAATCAAACCATGAAATTTTAGATTTGGCTTGGTCCTAACAAACATTTTTCTTGCTAGAAAATAGTACTTTCTTTCTTTCTTTACTATGAGCCAAAGAACTATTTATATAATTTATGAATTCATTAATTCATAAAAATTTATATAATTTAAAGTGAAAAGAGCACTAAAATTCTCTAAAAGTCATTTTAGAACCAGTGGACCATAGTATGATTGATTAATCTATCATTCTTTCTATGGATTATACTTGGGAATATTTTATTCATTATGATGCTACAAATTGTTATCAAACTGTATTTCATAGAAGTGTGAGCTATGTAGTTAAACAGCAAGTTTCTGTACTTGCCAGCTATGTAATCTCCTACAGTTTATACAACTCCATGGCTACTGTTTCTTCAACTGAAAACATCGGTATCTACCTTATGACATTATTTTGAGGATTAAAAGTCATAGTGTATATAAAGTGCTTAATGTTACCTCAGGCCCAGAGTGAATATATATGTTAAATTATTTTTATCAGTATTAGTAAATAGCAGTATTGCTTTTATTATAGCTGCTCACCATTCATACTCTTTACCTGGAAAATAATAAATAATGAAGTGTGTAATGAAGATCATTTAACATTTAGAAGTGTTCCCAATGTCATTACCTAAAAAAATAAACCCACAAAAAACAAACAAACAAAAAAACAACTCACCATAGTTCCTCTGCCTTCAGAGAGATAAATGAAATGTTATAATATGTATTAGAGAGGACTGTGTGGATTACACATATAGCTAAAAATTTTGTCCTCAGGGAGTATAATGTCTCCCTATCCGTTTTGATCCTCTCACTAACTTGATATTTTTAGGTGCAACCCCTTTTCTGAGTTTTCCCTTGTTTCTCTTGAAGGATTGAAACATAATAGCAAGTTGAGTAGCCATAGGCAGCTTTGCTATAAAAGACTAGCACACTCTCTTCCCATTACTATGTTTCCCTTGCTTTTGTGAAAAGACTTCCACACTGGTATCTGCTGCTAAAATCGATTCTGGAAAGCCATTTTAAAAAATGACCCTACCTTAGGCCATGACAGGTCTGTGATGGTGTCTTTGTCTTCACTGTTTTTGAAAAATCTACAGTTTTTTTTTTTTCTGAAACTTTATTCTGCTTTATGAAAACATGCCACTGACAACTACCAATAAGGACTGAATATGACTTTAGCCATTGAAGATTTACATTGATTGACCTAAGGTGCACTTCAATTATCTGGCCTGAGCCTGTATCATCTTTTTAAAATTTGCTTTTTAGATATTGCTCTGAACCATTGTAAAGTAGATTGCACACATGATAACTCGTTAATTCTGCAGTATTCTTTTCTAAAGAAAACCAAGCTTTTACTCTCTTACATTACTACCATAGTTATCAGAACTAGAAAATTAACACTGACACAGCACTACTATCTAAACCATAGACACTTAAATATCATTTGTCCCAATAATGTCTTCTGGAGCTACAGAAAACAAACTGTACATTTTTGAAAATATTGATGTTTTGTCTGAATATTCCCCTATTGCCTATGTTACTGAAAATAGTATGTTTTTGATCATGTTTATTTTGAACATAGAGTCAACCAGATTCATCTATATTATAATCTTTCCTCCATTATTTACACAGGTAAGAGAATCTTGCAATGTAACCTTACACGGTTTCTTTCTTAACATTTGAAAAATATTTTTTCTAGATATAGAACAAATTACATATTCATGTAAATGTATACTTCCTATTTAAAAATTAGTATCAGGGAGGCAAGTACACTAAGCACAGATAAAACAAATGTTGATAACTCTAATATAGAGTTAAAACAATGCAATATGAGCATTATAATGTTGTAATCTTAATTGTTGCTTCCTTTAATAACTTCAACTATGATTTTAATTTAGGTTTAATAGGTTTTGTTAGTTAAATAATTGAATAAATTTAGTAATATATTAAGGAAGCTTTTCATTTGAAAGTGTATGTGTTTAAAATAAATACATTTTTAAAAACATAATACTATTAGATAATAAGATGTATTTACATTAAAAGTACCTAGTAAAAATCTTAAAATGAAATATAATATTACAGGTGTCAAACCATAGAGCTTCATAAATTTAACTTTAATAACTGCTTCTTAGAAGTGTATTCCCAAGAAATTTACTGATAGTCCTCATGGTTTACCAAATTACAGTTTAAAAATGATGTCTGGGTTATTGCTTTTTATCACTGATGACAAGATCTTGTTGCATGCCTTCTTAACATTGCTACCTTTCATTTGATGAACATCAACAAAACGTTAAGAGCACTGTGATTATACATTTGCATACTTTAGTCCTTTTGATTGATGGTTTCACTTATATACATAGTGTTGCACAAAACTAGTAATAACATACATAGTTCTTCATCGTTTTAGTGCCACTGCACACATCTCCTTTCTGGCTCCATTGGCTTGAAATGCAGTGTGTGATTACATCTAAGTTCCTGAAATAAAGCTGACTTAAAAGATAAGACAGCAGTATCAAAAGAGGTATTATTTTTTGTTAAAGTTTTAAACCTTGGTAGAAACTATAGGTGTTCTGGGAACCAAAAATTGTAAATAATTTTCTTCTTTTAAATGGTATTTATAAATTTACTTGAATGACCCGCTGTGTTTTGGGATATAGAGAAAAATGTCTAATATTAATAGAACACACAAGCAGGTGAAGTATATTTATTGTACCACATGCAATCATATAGAAGAATATTCTTTGCATTTAGACTTCAGGTCTTGAAAGACCGACAATAACCTAGTAAAACTAGTGCTAGGGAAAACACCAATACAGTCAGTTCTGAAAGAATTTTTCTAATGATTTTGTTGAAGAAATTAAAACCTAACTTCCCTCAATCTAGATCTTAATCATGCTTCTTTTTATCCCATCATGCCTTCCTCTTCTAGTCATTTTCTGTTCTTTGTGCTACAAAACTTCATATCTGCAAAGATACGTACAGATATGCATACACACACACACACACACACACACACACACACACACACAAAGCAGGTAGTGGGACAGGGCACTTAGCTGAAAAAAAAGAAACAGGAATATGAAAAAAAAACAAGATAACAATGGAGACAAAGCCCAAGCCCTTAACATGTGACGAGAGAATAAAATAAAGAATAAAAAAAATGTAAGTCTGCAAATGTAGGGTGAGATAATAACTTAAGGTTAATAAGTAAATAGGAATAAAGAGGAAACAAAAAGTACATCTGGAATAAAAGAGAAGAGATGACATGCATATATAAACAATGAAATAAAACTATAAGTAAAAATATATATAATAGATTCAAAAATACGGAAAGGAATAGTAGCTAATCTGGAAATTGCCACGATCACATTAATGGTAAATTACTTTTATTGAATTTTTATTCCCTAAACTTCCCTTTGCCCAACCTACATAAACTCAGAATAAATCTGAATATTGTTAAATTTAGAAATCAAGAATAGTCTTGCATACATTTATATGTGGCATGCAGCTAATTATATAGGGAGATATTTTCCCTATATAATTTTCTACTTCATTTTCAATTCATTCCATGTTTTATTTTTTTCACTAAGCAGTTTTCATTGTTTTATTTAAATAATTCCTGGAAAAAATTGGCTAGGTCAAGTCGTTCTTTATTTTTATTTGTAATTAATTCTTACAATAATCTACTGTTTGAATTTGATGAATTTAAAGACAAACCTGATAGTGTTCCTGTTCTATAATGCTATATTTTTTGTTAAAATAGGAAAAATTTTTATCAATTTTCTCCTATGAGGATTCTTTGGAAATGGGCATCTCTCTAGCTCTCTCTCTCTCTCTCTCTCTATATATATATATGTGTGTGTGTGTGCATATATACACACACGTATATACATATATATTTTTATATGTGTATACATATAATTGGACAGAGCATAGTAGAGGACTGGGTGCCGTGAATTAGCCACATTTTTGGGCAGATTTAGATAATCTGCATTCTTAGAATTTCTGTGATATTTGGGTTTTATTGTTTCAGAGGACATCTGTCGCTTGATGTGGTTCTCAAAATATTTGATGGGAAAGCAGAATTGAATTCATAATGGAATTAATAATTAGTGGTATATCTAACCCCCAAAGGAGAAGAAATGATCTGGGGAAACATTGCTCCTCATATGTAATTGTCCAGTCAGAGGGGAAAAAATGTTAGCCAGAAGTTTTCTGAATAACGATGAATTAGACTACCACTAGCTGGATATTCATTTTTAAGGAATTTTTATGTTAAAATCTACTGATCTGATGAAATGCTTTCCCAGTTAGATATATTTCTATCATATTAGTATTGTTCATTTTGCTGGATAGTGTCACAAAAATACTGGTCCCTGTCAGTGGTTACCACTTTTAACTGAAAGAAACTTGAGTGTATCTGCTTTAGTCACAATATTTTAAAATATCAGGAAGCTAAGGCACAAAAGGTCATTTGGTTTGTACAAGGTTACTTAGTGAGTCAGCAGAAATGACACTGATATCATGTTATCGTATTGGCTAAGTTTTATGTAGCATCTAAAGGTGTCAGTATTCAACTCATTTTTTGTTTCAGTGAAGATCATTAGACTATTATTTGTATGCGTGGTGATATTAATAACCATCTTCAATTCTACAGTTTTTTATAACGTTATAATTTCTCAATTATTTTCAATCAGTGTTATCTGCAATTGATTTTAGCCAAAAAGCCAAGAAATGGCATTTTCACTGATTTATTGGAGGATGCCTCTTTTCTGATGATGCACAGGGCACCACAATTTTAACAAAAAATCTACTGTTCAGTGTAGGGTTGATTTATCCCAAGAACTAGTATCATTCAGTATGCATAAATTTGAGAAAATTTTTTTCACAGAAACTAAACTTTCTCATCTGGCTGTGCCTGGTTTCAGAGTCTGTAGTTTATTGATTAAAATGTGCATGAAGCTCCCTACCGATACTGTAACTGGAAGAATATAAATACTTTGGTCACAGGCTGAAAAAAAAATAAAAAATTAAAATAATTAAAGATGAAGTCTGATTAGACCTAAACTTTCAAATCTCTGCGGTAAATAATAGCTTTTTTATTCTTAAAATTTATTCAGTTTCTCTGAAGTTCAACTTGAAAGAATTATTACTGTTTCCAATAATTATATGTTTTCTCAATAAACGTTTATTTTGACTTGAAATAATTACCATTTGCAATCCTTAATTGAAATAAATTTGTTTATGTAAATCAGTGTACTTCTTTCCACATGAGTTTCTTTTAATAGCCATGTTATTTTATAAAATTCAGTTTCTTCTTAAAGTATAATTTTGCTATTTTTTGTTTGTTTGATATTACTTTTAGACTTCCTCCCAATAGTTGACTTTTCAGTTGCTCATTCTTAGAGTAATAAAAAATAATCTATACTTCATTCTATTAGTGTAAATTTTGAAAAAAATAAACAAAATCACTAAGACATTAAAATTACAAAGCAATTTCAAGTTCTAAATTAAATTAATGATGAACAAAGGAAATATTTGCTTTGAAATATGTTGTGTAGAATATAGTGTTTGTTTCCATAGTTATTCAAAACTATGTTAATGTTCACATCTTTTGTTAACATACTCACTAATAACAGATATTTTTTACAACAAGAAATAGAATTAAAATTTCGTTTTTGGAGAAGTCATAAAAGATAGGGAAATAATACGATCCCTTTCCCATATGAATCTCACAAGATAGTAGAAAAGATAGTAATTGAATAATAATTCATCCAGATGATAACTATTGTGAAGAAATGCAGATATACAATAAAATAACATTTGTATAACTCATCAAAAAAGATTTGCAAAATTATTAACTCTGTTGATATGGCAAAAGCCTATACCACTTTATTATAATTTTTTCACCAATCAGGAAACTTAAAATTATTGGTAACGATTCGTGTAAGAACTGCAATGTGTTAAGTAAGCAGAACCAATGCTCCAACCCAGGACTTCTAAATCAAAATTTTCATTCTTACCAATAGCAAGCTATCTTGCCCTTGATACATTTATTCTATGTACTTGGTGGCACTAGAGATGTGTCTCAAGAATAGAATATAATATCTACAAGACATTGGATATAGTTGTAATAGTATATATAGGTAACATTTGCTGTATAAGTATTATGTGTCATATTTTTAAATATATTATTTTCATTCCTTCCAACAAACCTAGCCCTTAGAGTTAGGTGGGGTCATTTCTATTTTACAGATAAGAACACAGAAGTTTAGTAACTAATAAATATTAATTATTATTTTCAAACCAAAATCTGACCCTGAAGGCCAAACTCTTTCTGCATCTTTGAAATTTATACTTATAGAAAACTATATTTTATAAAATTGTGATATACCTCATATCACAGAAGAGGATACCTTTTGAAATATGTAAAAAACTCTTACATTTCTTCTTATGCATATCCAATTTTTTAAGAGACAGAAGTATTTTTCAGAGAGAAGAATAATATGATAACACATTATTAGTTTCACTTGTTAAAGCCAAACTAATTTAAAATAAAATGATAATGATACCTAAGTGACTTGAAATATTGTCTGAAATGTTTAGAGTGATTATTGGTGAAATATTTGGGGAGAATTGGAATTTTAAATTAAAGCATTCTATTTATCCAGTGGGACAGTGGCATTTACTTCAGTGGCAAAGTATTGTTCATTTCATTAATGAAGAGAATAGAACTAAAGTGCTAAAGATATAATAGAGAGCTTGAGAACTAAAGTGCTAAAGGTTTAATAGAGAGCTTGAGAGCTTGTACTACACAACGTTTTTTTTGTTTTGTTTTTTTTTTTGAGACAGGATCTTGTTCTGTCGCCCTGGCCAAAGTGCAGTGGCGTCATCATAGTTCACGGCAACCTCAAACTCCCGGGCTCAGGGGACGCTCCTGCCTCAGCCTCCTGAGTAGCTGGGACTTACAAGTGTGCACCACCACGCCCAGCTCATTTTTTAATTTTTTGTAAAGATGGCGTCTCGCCCTTGTTCAGACTGGTCTCCAATTCCTGAGCTCAAGCGATCCTCCCGCCTCAGCCTCCCAAAGTGCTAGGATTATAGGCATGAGCCACCATGCTTAGCCAACATTTTTAAGAAAGATGAGGCCCAGAGTATTTTGCATGTCATACTCGACAGAAGTATTTTATAAACGCAATGAAACAAACATTTATTGATTGCTTTATCATTATCTGTGATAAGTGCTTTCATATACATAGCCTAATGATCTTTTTGATTCATGAGTATGCCTTAAATTATTATCTTCACACACAGTCATCTTCAAGAAGCAATTTTTAAACTTCTACTGTGGGAAAGACACTTCACTGGAAGTAGCATATTGGATGAAGAATATATCACACTTGACCCCAGGAGTGAGAACCTAATTATGGAGATAAGACCTATGCCTAAAACAATAGTTAACAATAAAGATAATGTGTAAATGCCAAAAAGGGCATATAAATTGTAATTGTTATAGATGGTCAAAGCAAGAAAATAATTGTTATGTAATTATTATAACTCATTAAATTACTATTTATTATCATCTAGGAGAAGTTAGTTCTGAGGAGCAGAAAAAAATAAGAAAAGGTCCAGCATATTCTGTGCTTCCAGTTGTGGATGAATTCTAAATAAGGAACTCTAATGCAGTAGTGTTTGACCTAGCAAAAATTTAAATAAAAGAATTTCAGTTTTTATTTGTTTTTCTAAAGCATGGGCAAACCACTCATTAATAGTAGAACACACTGCTATTCATTTTTGCAGTGATTTAAAATATGGTAAAAATCTAACTAAATTAGAATGAATCACATTGTAAAACAAATGTTGGAAATTAAATCACTTTTATTGCTTTCACTGCAAGTAATCTAAAATCCTAGTATTAGGCACCATTACAAAAAACCGAATAGTTTTTAAAGCCCTTTGAAGTAACTATGTAAAACTTCAAAAATTCAGACCAATATTACAATTATCTTAGAAAATATGAGAAAGATAATTATTTTATGAATATTATTCATAAATTACTCTTGGCTCTTATAAACTAAAATGTTATTGAAAAATATTTTAAAGTCTCATAAAAGTCACCAGTGCTAAATAACTGCTCCCTGATTAACTATATTTAAAGAAAGAAACAAACAGATAGCTGAGGACAATTATAATAACTCTGTGCATATGTGTGTGTGTGTACTTTGTCACATCTTCAGATTCTCCATGCATAAAGAAGAAATAATGGAGGGGCCAAGGCTGTTCCCAAGCCAAGCATTGACATCAATCAAAAGTCATAACATATAATAAAAGGGATACTCTAATCTGTTATTTACTATTTGAAAACTGAAGATCAAGTGTGAGGAATAATAAATTATTTGTATCACCTGACTGTTTAATAAACTGAAGGTAAAAGGAAATACTCCCCATTATAGGGTAAAATGAGTAGGGTAACACTGCAGCATAGAACTGGCATGAAAATCCGTGGGATGATATCAGAAGTAGAGGAGGACAGAGACATGAAATCACAGCTCACATTATGATGCGAAGGAGACAAAATGTCACAATAACAACTTGAAACACACTACTGTCTGTGAAAGTGGCAGAGGGTGCTTGGTTAATTAAGAGAAGATATCAGCAATTAGCGTTGAACCATATGGAAGGATTTTTATTTTTTCCACACCTGTGAGTGAGGGTTAAATCAGAGAGACAGGTATTGATTACTATCACTATGCCTGCTCCAAGCTGATATGCCCTGGGGAAACCAGAGTTTCACCTCGAAATCATATATCCACGTAGGTGCTTCAGGATATACGTAATGCTTTTACATGTAAATAATGCCCTATATCCCCTTTGGGGGATTTATCTGATAGATATGCTGGCATACACACAAAATACTATATGTATTAATACAAACATTTATTTGCAGCACTCTTTGAAATGACAAAAATTTGGATATACCTAAAAGGTTAAATACATCATGGCATATTAAATAATGAAATAATATGCCATTGTTAAAAAGATGAAATATCTCTATATGGGATGATATGAAAGTGTCTCCAAGATACGTTAAAAGAATAAAGCAAGATGCAGAAGAGCAGTATGTATCATATACAATCTTTAATTTTAAAATGGGAAGTAGAGGATAACCTGTATTTGTTTTTCCCCTACACACATAAAAATTTTGTAATTATACTTAAGGAACTAATAATAGTCATCATTCTTGAAGGATCTGGGAGTATGACTTGGGCAGATGAGGGAGAAGGTTGGAAGAGAGACTACAAATTCATGATTATATAACTATTTGTTGTTTTCTATATTTTTAACCATATTATTAAAAAGTGAAATTAAAATAAATTTAATTTAATTCAATAGGCATGTTACTTACTAGCAGTGGTACTGAGCTGCCTCGCACTCTTAAAAGTGGTAACTACTTGAAAATAGTAAAAGGATCAGATATTCTCATAAAGTCCATAACAACTTTAAAAATCTATTATTTCTTGAATTGATTCTCTGTTCATTTTTATTTTTGACATTTAAAACTAGAGTTATATCTGGTTTAGTCAGAGACCAAACTGCTGCTCATTCAGTTTCTGTGAGCTGTCCATATTTTATTTTCATGAGAAGACAGTAAATAAACATGAGGTATCAAAAAGGACCCTCAGGATATGTCATTGATAATTAGTTAAGTTCAAATTTCTCCACCCTACAGTAGCGCGGATTATTGTTTCATAAAATTTTAATGGTAATGCTGAGGACACATTGCTCTCTTCAGAAGTGAAATGAACCATGTTTGTGTTTGTGTCCTCTTGAGTTCCTATTCCCTTCCCATGTTGAACCCGGAGCCCCAGACCCCTCAAGCTGTCCCAGGCTCCCCCAGGCCTCCCTTTAATTGAAACCTTTCTATCCCACTAACGGCTGTTGAGCCTTTTACCCCATGAAACATTCTGTTCATTGTGTTTTCAATCTTCAGTCACGTTGAAAGGTGATGATTGTATGGTCAAGTCCAATACTTGGGGTTAAATATATTAAATTGTATTCTCATTCTTTGACAAAGAAAATTTTTGTGATCTGTTAGTTAATTCAGTTGAAAAGCTTTATAAAATTATAAAATTAAGACCTTTATAATCACATGTATTTTACAATTTAACTTTATTGAACAGAAAAAAGTATATATATATATATATATGGAATGTATATATATATGTCTTTGTGAGTGTGTGTGTTTCTGTGCATTTGTGTATAATTATATAATGGTTTAGTTAGGCAAAACATATTACTTCATTGTGATTAGAATTTTAGAGCTGGAAGAGATTTTAAAAATAAGTCTCAAATATTCATTTCATTGTAGTGAAAACTGAAACTTAATAAATATATAGTCACAGATGTAGTTACTATAAGTATTGCAGCTAGAACTTGTCTCATTTACATTTTTAATAATGGATTTATTGAGATATAATTTATATACCATAAAATTCACTGTTTTAAAGTATACAGTTCAGTGGTTTTTAGTATATTCACAAGACTGTGCAGCCATCACTGCTATTTAATTTTAGAACATTTTTATCACTCCATAAAGGAAACCCATATCCATTAGCAGTCACTTCTCATTCACCCCTCCCTCCAATTCCTGGAAACCACTAATCTCTGGGATTTACTTATTCTCGACATTAAATATAAATAGAATCATACCATATGTGGCCTTTTGTGATTGGCATCTTTCAGCTAATAAATCTTTTCAAGGTTCATCCATGCTGTAGCATGTATCAGTACTTTATTCCTTTTTATTGGAAAATAATGTTCCATCATGTGGACGTCCAACTATTTGTTTTATCCATTACTCAGCTGCTGGGCCTTTGAGTTGTTTCCTCTTCTGGACTATAATGAATAATGCTGCCAAGAATATTTGTGTGCAAGTTTTTGTGTGGTCTTAGGTTTCCAATATCCTTGTGTTACAACTTGAAATGAAAATTGCTGGGTGCTGTGAGAATTCTATGTTTCACATTTTGAGGAACTCCTAAATTGTTTTCCAAAATACCTGCACCATTTTACATTCCCACCAGTAATGGATGAAGGTTCTGACTTCTCTACATCTTCACAAACACTTTTTATTTCCTTCCTTAAAAACATTCATTAACCATTGTTGTGTGTGTGAAGTGGTGTCTCATTGAAGTTTTGATTTGCCTTTCCCGAAAGGCTAATGATGTTGAATATTGTTTCATGTACTTAGGTGGCCACTTGTATATGTTCTTTGGAGATATATCTACTGAAATCCTTTGCAAATTTTTTAATTTGGTTAAACAACCAAATTATAACCAAATCTTTTTATCTTTAAGTTGTAAGAGTTCTGTATATTTTCTCAATATAAATCCTTAATCAGATATGATTTGCAGAAATTTTCTCCAATTCTATGGGCTGTCTTTTTACTTCCTCAGTGAGATCCTCTGTTGCACAATAGTTTTTAATTTTGATGAAGTACGGTATATCTATTCGTTTCTTTTGTGGCTATGCTTTTGTTGTAATATTTTTTTTAAAAAAATTGCCTAATCTAAGATCATAAAATCAGACTACCCCTGTGTTTTATTCTAGAAGTTTATTTACATTTTTGACACTTCTTTCCACAACGGAATTGACTGTATGCAATTTTACAATAGGTTAAACAGTAAATAAACAAACAAAGAAACAAAGACATAAACTAGGAAGCATATATTACATATGTTTACATAGTAATTTAACATTCATTTTTTTCAGCAATTATTTATTGGATACCTACAATGGTATTAGAAATTGGATATTTTTATGTAATTACTCATTTGCTTTTATCACCAATTCTTTGTGGTGGGAATTCTATACAAGTATATATCAAAAATACTGTGCATTTCCTTCTAGACCTCCACAACAATGCAAATACCACAATAAAGTGGATATTACAATAAAGCCTGCCACACAAATTTTTGGTTGCTTAGTGGCTATAAAAGTTATGTCTGAACCACACTGTAATGTATTAGATATATAATAGCATGTCTAAAAAATAAAGTGCATATCTTAATTAAAATATTTTATTGATTCAAAAAGCTAACAATCATCTGAATCTTCAGTGAATCATATGTTTTTGCTGGTGGAGGGTCTTGCCTAAATGTTGATGGCAGCTGCCTGATCAGGGTGATGGTTACAGAAGGTTGGTGTGGCTGTGGCAATTGCTTAAAATAAGAAAATACTAAAGTTTGCCACATTGCTTGACTCTTCCTTTCACAAAAGATTTCTCCATAGCAAGTGATTCTGTTTGACAGCATTTTATGCACAGTAGAACTACTTTCAAAATTAAAGTTAATTCTGTCTAACCCTGCTGCTGTTGCTTTATCAACTAAGTTTACAGAATATCCTAAATCCTTTGTGTCATTTCAACAATGTTCCCAGCATCTTGACCAAGAGTAGATTCCATGTCAATAGACCCCTTCCTTTGCTCATCCATATGAAACAACTTCTCATCCATTCAAGTTTTATCATGAGATTCACATTTTCAGGCTCCACTTCTAATTCTGGTTATCTCTCTATTTCCATCACATTACCATCTTCAGTTATTTCCTCCACTGAATTCTTAGACCCCTCAAAATCATCCATGAGGATTGGAATCAACTTCTAAATCCCTGGTAATGTGGCTATTTTGACCTCCTCCCTTGAATCATAAATGTTCTTGATGACATCTAGAATGATGTATCCTTTGCAGAAGGTTTACAATTTACTTTGCCCAGATTCATCAGGGGAATCACTCTCTATGGTAGCTATAAGCTTATTAAATGTATTTCTTAAATAAAAAGACTGGAAATTTGAAAATACTCCTTGATCCATGGGCTGCAAAATAGTCGTTGTGTTAGTGGGCATGTAAACAACATTAATCTTCTGTACATCTCTATCAGAGCTCTTGGATGACCAGGTGTGTTGTCAATGAGCAGTGATATTTTGAAAGGAATCTTGTTTTCTGACCACCAGGTCTCAACGGTGGGCTTAAAATATTGAGAAAACCATGCTATAAACCGATGCTCTGTCATCCAGCCATTGTTTTTCCATTTCTAGAGCACAGGCAGGGTAGATTTAGTATAATCCTTAATGGCTTTAGGATTATCAGAATGGTAAGTGAGCATAGGCTTCATCTTAACATCACCAGCTGAATTAGCCCTTTAACAAGAGAGTCAGCTTGTCCTTTGAAGTTTTGAAGCCAGGCAATGACTTTTGTTCTGTCGCTATGAATTTCCTAGATGGCATCTTGCATCTTGTTTACATTAGAAATCTCTCATTTAGTGTAGCCATCTTCGTCAATTATTTTAGCTAAATCTTCTGGATAATTTTTTGCACCTTCTCCATCAGCACTTTTATGCTATGGAGATAGCTTCTTTCCTTAAACCTCATGAACCAGCCTTTGCTAACTTTCAACTTTTATTCTTCAGTTTTCTCATCTGTCTCAGGCTTTAGGGAAGTGAAGATAGATAGGGCCTTGCTATGGGTTAGACTTAAAGGGAGGTTATATTTGGTTTTATCTTCTATCCAGACCACTAAAACTTTCACTGTATCACAAAAGAAGACATTCATTTTCTCATTATTCATGTGTTCACTGGAGTAGTACTTTTAATTTACTTCTAGAACTTTGTAATTTGCACTTGACTAACTGGTGCAAATGGCCCAACCTTCAGACTACCTCAGCTTTTGACATGCCACGTAAGTAATCAGTAAGATTGATGATTTCTAGCTTTAGATTCAAAGTGTGAGCTGTACACTCTTTCTTTCACTTGAGCATTTAGAGGTCATGGTATGGTTATTAAGTGGCCTAATTTTAACATTGTCATGTCTCAAGGAATAAGGAGGTCTAAGGGGAGAGAGAGAGAGATGGGAAATGGTCAGTGAGTTGAGTAGTTAGAACACACTCAACATTTATCGATTAAGTTCTGTATTATATGTGTCCCATTCATGGCACTCCAAATCAATCACAATAGTAACATCAAAGATTACTAATTATAGATCATCATAAGAAATATGATAATAATGAAGGATTTTGAAATATTGTGAGAATTAGCCAAAATGTGATACAGAGACATGAAGTCAGTGCATGCTGTTAAAAATGTCACTGATAGGCCGGGCGCGGTGGCTCATGCCTGTAATCCTAGCA